>JAGXCT010036400.1:33736-46613 GCA_022495035.1 Philopotamus ludificatus | reverse complement strand
TTGGAACGCTTCTGCTTGACGCGTATTCGCGTCAACGCGCATGAAGTGGTTAATAAATATGAACTTTTGCCATCGGTTCTTCCAATCTTTAAAGTGCTTTTGGAACACAGTTTTCTAAAGCATCAAAATGGTATTTTCGAGAACTTAAGGAAAAGTATACATTTTGAAAAAAATAACTTTAATCAATATTTTATTGCAAGTTTCAACTGGTTTTTTGAAAAGCGGCACGTGTAGATTAAAAAGCTGCCTATATATTTAAAGATAATTTTGCAGTAATGCTTAAAAATTTATTTATTTTCTGGAGCAAATTTTTAATGTCGATGGAACTTAATAATTTGAGATTAAGAAGAGCGAGTAACAGACTTTTTGATATTTTAATTATTGTTGCCCAAACAATTACAGAAACAGAGTTAGATCAGACATTGAAAGAATTTTGGAAAAATTACAATTTGCATCACGCAATAAAAAATATGTCAAACTCTTAAAATTCTCTGATGAATGTAAAAGAGATTTTTAAATATTCTTATTTGGATACAATATAGATTTTATTCAACTTATAGAATATGGAATACAGAAGGGTAAAAAACCAGATGAACTCGAAGTACTACTCGAAATAATGTGTTAAATAAACTACATGGGTGCAGCTTTTTCCCTGACCAATGATGAAATTAAAAAAACAGAAAATATGAACTCAAACACTGATAGTTCTTTAATGATACTCCATCTCATTTAGCAAGCATTGGCATGTTATTGTGAAGTCTATATAGAAAAAAAAAAAAAACTACATAAACCAACCTGGTTATGTTATAAAAAGCAAATTGTATCACCAAGAGTCACCAATATATACAAATCGCATAGTTTAATTAACTTACTACTGTTTTGCCTTACATTCAAGATAGCAGAACCAATCCCCATCCTAAGTCGAAAACTGCTTGTATCCTTAACCTCAATGAGAAAGCCATTGAATATTTAATTACATACATTTTGTCGCGTGCCCATTCGCATTAATCGAAAACTATTATTTAAATTTAAATTCCGAAAAAGCACGACATCTTCCCCGGGGGTTGATAATGAGGAGCCACCCCATCTCGGCGCCGGTTCCGTTTTAATAAAACCCGTAAATTATTTAAGAGGCTTTGTTAAATTAAATTCCTTAAAACCTTTTTAATAGAATTTTTCTCGTACACGCTATATATCACGGTAATTATGTTCTATGCGATGCTGCGTTCCAAACTCTCCGGCAATTTTTTTGGCAATCTCGCCCCGCATAAATTATTTCTCGGTCGGAATCGGCACTTGTATCAATTTAATGAGAATCTATGCGGAAAACAAAAGCCGGCTGATGTATGCGATGGTGGATGGCGGCGGATGGTATGGTAGGCGTCTTCAGCTGCGGTTTCGTTCGGGTAGCACATTCGGAATTTCAATATCGTCGAAGCATCCGCCCTACTAATTTTCACTATAAATTGGAAATTTTCATACATGGCGCAATTTAAAACCGTAACTATTTAAATTCATAGTATGATGCTTCGCTGATTGCTCTCGTCTAATACGCGCCATTGTTCGAGGCGGTAATAAATTATCCGCGTGTATAATTTGTCGGCATCCTTCTCTCGAAACACCTGTAAATTTGTCTACGCACAATCCTATCTTTTGAAACAGTGATATAATATTAAGAATTATACTTTCGAAATGTTTTATGCAAAATGAGTTGGTGGTGTTGTTGGTTGGAATTAAGCAAATTGGGGATGATTTACGAGAGACGTTGAGAGCTGCGAACGAACCACACAAGCCGTAACACAGAACAGCGGTGCTCAACAGCTGGCATGTGCGAATATTGCCTCGAATTATTAAAATCCACTATGAATAACACATGATTTCCTATTTAACACCATTAGCATTTAAATTTTTAAATATCTAAGTTGTTTTAACTCGATCATATTTTCTTAATAATTAAGAAAATATGATTAATGACGAGTGATTCTTGAGCTTTGTTGAATTACTAATGTTTAAGGGTTAAATTGTATATATAATTTATTTTTTTGTTATATATGAAGATATAATGTGAAATAGGATATATTTTATTTATTTTATATTAATGTCCATGGGCGACTCGTTTATATACACTGCGGAGAAAAATATAATTGTATGTATTAATATCATCAGTTCATTTGCCAGCCACAAGGCTCTCACTCGCTGAAGACATGGGCCTTACCAAACTCTCGAATAGCAGTCGAGGCCAAAGGAACCTGAGTCTCACACGTGAGGTGAGGGCTCCCCTTTCGTGACCATACTGCGGGGACCCAAGCCGTCTTGGTATGCGGTTTTTTGTAAAGAGTTTTCCTCTCTTATAAAATAATACAATACATATATGTGTATTGATTATATAGTGTGTACATAAAATATAAATCAAATTTATATGTTGTGTTACACCCCGCGGTATATGTCTGCTCGTTAACGCTGCCAGTATCATGTATTGGATGGATGCGGGGCGGCGGCGGGGGGAGGGATTTCGTCGCTAAACGCTGAATTGCGCTGCGACTCGGAGCATTCTCGCGCCGCCATACTGACTTACTTTTTAAAAATGCTTTTGTTAATTTTTAATCTTCCGTAGCACCCCTAAATCTTTTACCTATGAGCCGCCATTAGTTACACAATATTCTCAATGAAAAATAGGTATCTAATCTATTTTAATATTTTTTTTTATTTATATAATACATTTAATACATAATTTCATCTTCGATAGCTCACAAGGGGTAAAAGCTATTTTGATTCTCTACATCGATTGCAAGGTTTTTTGGGTACTATTTTAACCTCTTCAATTCCTTTTTTATAATTCGTTAAAATTTTCAATATTTTATATGTAAATATAAAAAAATAAAAAAGTAAACGTTTAATTTACTAAAATGAAACTAGATTCTAGTAATTGTATACACATGGCGGTATAACTACAGGCACTTTTTTATTAAAAATTATTATAAAAAATCACGAATAATAAATATGAAATTATATATGCTACTATTTTTTATCGCTTGGCTCGTATTCCTTTTTTTTCATTTATACATATTTTTTAGCGATAATAGATTTTTTTCATTTTATGATTTTGTTTAAACTATACATAAATATATTAATATTTCATGTAGAAAAAAGTGAGAATAGATTAAGGAAAATGAAATTTATCATCAAATTGTTTTAAAACTTTCTCAATAATTTGCCGAGAAAATTTCTAGCAATTTTCAAAAACTTTTGAAAAGGTTTTAATTTTTTACTTCAAAATATAATGTAAAAATCTTACCATACTTAATCCGATTGTCTGTTTGTATTCGGGGAATCTAAACCATACTTTTACAGAAATTGTATCAGTTTTAATTGTGTTACGCTGCGGTTGCGGTTGATCACCTCTGCCCTATATGTAGCTGCGACAAGAGTAGATTTTTGTTGCAAATTTGATAAAATTCTTTCCGAGAAGAATTTGATCACACACACATACCAAAGTTTTGTCAAGTTTTTCGTTTGCCCTCAATTCTCGCCAACAGTGTGCAGAGCTCTCTCCGGCAAACTTGCGCGCGAATAATAACTCATATCGCAACTTGCTACTTTGCCCCGCGTCCGTTTTGTTGTACACAACACATTTCGGTACATAACACGCCTTATAAATAGCAACGAATCTATTTGTGTCACCGGTGCATTATAAATAACTCACAATTTGCGAAAACAAAGTCCCAAAATATTTTTTTTTTCGCTACAAATAAGTCGATACAGGTCTCCACGTAAGTTGTGATCAACGAGCTCTCTTTGCGTATATATTTTCAGCTCACGTTGAATGGAGTATTAATATGGACATATCTTCGGAAAAACATTTTTTTGCGATGAATTATATATAGGAGATACCGCTCTTTCGTTATTTAAAATCCCATAAAACCTAACAATTGTAAATAGTCAAGGCATCTCTGCCGTGTATTTTTCGTCCTTCTGTACAGAGTAGAAGGATACACTCACAGAAAATGTGAATAACTTCTAGAGGTCTTTGAAAAGTGGATGTACAGACGCAAGGTCCGTATCAACTAGTCGAATAAAGTAACAAACGCTTAGGACCCGGAAATCAAGACCATACTTGCCGAAAAACCTTTGACAGTGGTTTATGTTAAAAGTGTCTTCTTTTTGAAATGTTTCATTCGTATTCTAGCGAAGGCGATCTATCTGTTTTTTTGGGTCCTAAACAACTCTAAAATCGAACTAAATTTTGTTGAACCACAACAGCTTTGTTTCTAGCCAACTGTTGTCTTTCCTTTTATTTTTCCCCAAATGATATGACTAAATATTTAATTCTATGATTTCTGTCAAAAGTATCTTGTTTCAATAATATTATCATTGGAGTATTCCATACCACAAGTGGTTTAAAATTAATTATATTTATATGTTATTAGAAATTAGAACTTTCTTGAATTTTTCAGCTCGCATTATATTTGGAAATCATTTTTAATATTTTTTATCAGGGCTTATTTTTTTCATTACGGTTCAATTCAAACATATTTATCGGTTTAATTCTAGTTTTAGTTTTAGGACAAATAACGGTTAATTTCGATTTTTGTTTTTCGGTCCAGCTCCGATTGATTATTTTTTAAATGAATTAGTTTTTAGAATTAGAATTTTTTAGAATTAGTTTTAGTTTGAATTAAGAGAATATTTTTTGCCATATTTTATAAAATTATATTCTATCATTTATAATAGGCATATAACATATTTAAACAAAAAAAAACGTATATTCATGTGTGTAGCATGCAGGATCCGTGTGTATATTTATTTATAATTATAAAATATGAAAGTTACCTCTAATATAATATAAATATCTCCCAGTGTATTTTTATTTAAACTATTTCTATTATATAATACATAACACGGGTTTCAAATACAACTTTTTGCTTAAAACTAGTTGCATTTCTTTTTTAAAGGTATTTAATTTTCAAATGTGATGTGTGTGAAAAATTGTCTTGACGCACGTGTTTAAAAATGTACTAAAAACGATATTTATTTGAGGTTCATTTTAAATCTAAAAAAACGGTTTTATAAAGTTTTCAGTTTTTGGTTCAGTTCCGGTTCGAAGCTCTGATTTATATCATTGTTTATATAAGTTTAAGGTCTTTCAAATGAAACAATTCTATTTATAGTTAGAATCGAACTAAATTAGATTGGTTGATATCCAATTTTCGTAATATCTGATACTGTCGCAATGAATAAATTGTACGACGCTAGATTAAATATTCATACATCTGGCCAATGTCAGGGGAGCGGTTCAATTGCCGGTATCTAATTTAGATTCTGCGAACAGGGCGGTTCCGAATGCATCTTCGGGCAGCTAACACTCAAAGTTTATTCGCACTTGGCACGCGCAATTTGTTCGCGGGTCACGCCGTAAAATCGAAATCATGACCGAATTCCTGGCCGCGTCTGAGGTCGCAAACAGACCCTGGAAACTTTGAATTTATGGCCTGGCAGGACTATAAAGTGGCTCGGAGCACACGGCAACTTTGTCAATATTCCCCGTGGTCATCAGCACTACGTCCCGGCATTTGTGTGTACGTATGTGCACACATAGTGTCCACCTCTTCATACATATTAAATTCAATCTCAAAATTCATTTCGCGAAATTGGCAACAACCCCGCACCAATTATTCGGCTGCGAAATTTCTGTCGCGTGCTCTGTTGAGTGTGTTTAGTCCTCCATGACAATGTCGTGTCAGCTCCTGTGGTGTATGCAGTTTTGTTGAAATAAAATTTGCAGTTGAATTCCGCATGTTACATGTTATACCATGATTGCGGAATGAGTTTTGTATAAAAATGCAACGATTTCTCTATGTGAAAATTATATTTTATCTCCTAATTCCGAAATCCATAGTAAAGGACAAAATACGAAAAAAATGAGATAATGATGACTTATTTATTTAAAAACATGTTGCACGTTATTCAATGCCACAAAAATTCAATCTTTAATTAATCCCTCTTGTAATTAGATACATTTATTTTATTAACAAGTGACTTTTTTATTGCTATAGGCACTTTTTCTGATTATTATTTAGTACGCGACATATATAGTTCTTGTTTTGACTATTTAATAATTCTTTACAAAATGAAATAATTATAACTTATACATTCTAAAACTTACATAAATTCTATTTATCTATGAAGATGTTGTCTGTAAAAAATAAGAATTGTGAGCGCTAACACATGATCTAAATCAGGGGTAAGTAACCCGCGGTCCTTTAAAGATGTTACATTTTGACTTTTAAAATTCTTACCGTAGGCCTACAGTGCCGTAAGTCCAATTGTACCCTAGGCTTGTTTTTTGGAAATGATGCCGACTTAATATATATATAGGGACTGATACCATGCTTTATTTATCTGATTTAATTTGATATTTTTAGTGCAGTTTTTGTCATAATAAAATGGAAATTGGGTTATTTTTTCACTCTAGTGAAAAAAAAATTAAAAAAATGTTTTCCTTCTATGCTCCGATTCAGTATCAGGCTTTAAGGAATATAACATTAAACGGCATTACGAGACAAAATATAAGATAAATTATAATAATATCTAAGGCCAAATATGGAATCAGTTAGAAAAAAGTTTAAAACAACAATAAAAGATATTCAAAGTTCAAAGTTCTTCATCAGATTTAGCAGTGAAAGCTAGTTACACTGTAAATTTTAGCTAAAAAGGTGAAAACATTTTCTGATGGTGAGATGATTAAGAAATGTTTAACTGCTGTTGCAGTAATAGCTTTTTCTGATAAAAAAGACATTATTTTCAAAATCAGTTTGTCAAGATTTATAATTGGAAGAAGAATTGAAGACCTGTCCGAAAACATAATTGCAACTTTAGATAAGCGCATTCAAAAGTTTGAATGGTGTTCCTTGGCATTTGATAAAAGCTGTAATATCAGTGACAAACCACAATCAGCGATATTTGTAAGAGGAATCAATTTGAATCCTAATATAACAAAAGAATTGGGTTCATTGATCTCAATAAAAGGAATTACAACAGGTATATATGAACTAAAATCGATGTTGGAGAACATATCAATTTCATTGGATAAAATTGTCGGCATCTCAACTGATGATAAGCAATGATAAGAATGAATGTAGGAGTCGCTGGAACGGTATCTAATGGTATTAAAAACTTAACAGGGAGAGAAATATTGGTTAATCATTACATAATTCACCAATAAAATGTTTTCTCATAAATCTAAAATACGGCCAATAATACAATAAATATAATACGCCTGTAATAAAACTTATTAATTTTCTCAAATTTTGAGCGTTAAATCACTGCCAATTTAAAGAATTTTTTTATATGATTTGAGAAGTGAATACAGTGATGTAATTTACAACACAAAAATGCGTTGGTTAAATAAAGGTGCTATGCTTAAAAGAATTATACCTTAAAAAATCATATTCAGTTGTTCGTAAAAATGAAGGAATATGCATTTCCCCATTTTGAAGATAAGAATGGATGTGTGATTTTGACTTTCTCATCGATATAACTCATTTGTGAATGTTACTCTACATCTAAATACTATCCGGGCTCGCGGGTATTTAAATAAATTAAATTTCAATAATATTTTATTCAAAGAATTGCGACCAATTAAATTTTAGAAAGTTTTTACTAATCAAAGAATAACAAAAATAATTATTATAATATTTTTAATAATGTAAAGCATTTTATTCATTGTTGATATAAATAAATTAATTATTACATCCTAGCTGTGTGAAAATTTTCGCAATAAAATTTTAATATATAAAAAATTATGACGTCCATTTTATTTTATCACAATGTATGTTTATTCAGCGATAAAATTGCTTGGGTGACCTTTGCAAATCCGATTAGCCCATATATTCTCATAATTCCTTTTAATTTAGAGAGTTAGCACTCTTCACTCCGTCATAATTATACATATACGCGATAAATAACTTTGATACCCTCTTTATTAGGGGCTAATTGGATATTTGAGGCTTTATTACTTGCTGCACCAGAAGCCTTATTACAACAACCCTTCCGCCATATATTGGGTCGCCGCTTAATTAATAGTAATATGACATCGACACGCACACAATGTGATAAATACTAAACATATTTATTCGCAGAAACGTATGCGATTATATTAAATTATACAGAGATTAAATTAAGGATTTGATACGTAAAAATTTCGAGAAAATTTAAGTAATTTAGAGTAGTTTTCAAATGTAGGAGTGTGAGCTGATAGGGCACATGCGACTCATTCGGAACTCCGCAGAAAACAAACTCTTCAATTACATCTATTAAAAGTTGGCCTTCGAGCTGCGAAATCATATTTAGAAACTTTCAAAGCCCCGGGGCTGCGAAATGTTACTATGTATTTTAAATTACATGGCGCACTACTAGATTTTATGATTATTTTAAGTCGGCGTCACGACGCTACTCAGAATTGTCTCAAGAATATATATTGCATTCATGAATATCTAATATCGAACAGCCTCATTACAAGTACGTGATAATTTGTAAAGATATGTTGCATAAGAAATATGATACATTTTGTTTTTATTAAAAGCATAAACGCCCAACTGTGCCTAGTTCTCGATACCCTGTGATTAATTCAGCGAAACGCGACGAGTCATACTTGAGGGCCTGGGTGGGCGCGGGCCACATTTTGGGAAGCGTGCCCCCGGATTATGATAAGTAATGATAATGCGGGCCCGGGTGATAGATGGCGATGATTACGCGAGCGCCCTGGTTCGCTTGATCGCCGTCGCGGCGCTCAACAGTATTCCGCGCAAGGCGTCTCTGCGAATTTATCAAATCATTGTTTAAAATTCGAAACAGATCCCTTTTCCACTTCATGCTTTATTGTTTCTGAATATTAATGTGTCACGCAAGATTTGCAAGTTGCGTAATTCGCGTAGCCGGCGTAGTCGTTTCGCTCGCAGATCGTTATGAAAAATTATAAAGAGGTACAATTCAAATTTATTCCCCTATTTCATTATATCAATCATAGTTGATGATTGTATTAAATTTATAATCATCGAATACTTACGCGAGCTCTAATGGAGCTATGAATATTAGGGTATACATATTAATCAACTAATTTAAAAATAAACCTCTATTTTTAGTTTTGGGTGGTAATATAAATCGAGACAACTAGACTAAGTAGGAACGTTGATTTAATACTAGTCACTGTTGCTGTGCTTGTGAATTTTAACCTCCTCAAACAAATCGTGTTGTGAAAAAGTTTCCCTTGAGGAACTTTTTCACAACCCTTTTTTTTACAATATAAAAAACCATGCCGTCATTTTTGCTCCGTCCTGTCGGAAATAAAATCGCCATCTTTACCAAAGTCGTCCCGAATACGCAAGCTTAAATCCTTAATCAATATGCTTTCATTTAGTTAAGATGTAGCATTATCTAATAACAGCACTGGTTTCTGTGTTAACCTATCACTTCTGCAATCTAATTGATATTGGGTTTTGAACCAATTTTTTAAGGTCTTTTTAGCCATCCATGAGACTCTCTCACCGATTACCTACAGGAAGATTTCTTATATCTGTCCTTTTAAATGGTCTTTGATGGTTTTTTTTTATATTTTTATGCGTTCCAAACCAGTTTGGGTACCAATTCCATACTCTTCGAAATGCTTGGATGCAGACGAAGTATCATTCATTTTTTGAATAATATAAATTTAACTCATGTACGAATAATCCGCAAAACTGATAATTTGAACAAGATTAATCGGGAGTGTACGTATAAGAAAAATAAATTGATACTATTTTTTGTTTATAAAAATAATCCTCGATAAGTTACTTATGTTTTCTTGAAGTTACACGTGTATGCAGGTGTCCTAATAAAAATATACACGGTTTAAATGATTATAACTTAGGTTTTTATTCACACATAATTAACATTTAAATTGCAAAATAATCTCCATAAAATGTATATTTTTTCCTCCGGTTTAAATTTATTACCATCATGGTCAATATACTACTGATAGCGGTAAGCTATTGATTCACAAACTTCAACAAATATTTTATCTAGTGTTGTGACATATTTTAGCTTAAGTTTAGGTTTTAATTATTCTACTGTCATCGGTTTTCTGGAATAGAATATCTTTATCTTTAAGTTATCAATCACCACAGGAAAAATTCCAGTCAGGTCTGGGGAATCAGCAGGGTACTCTATGTGATCTGTTCGCCAAAGCCATATTTTGGTAATGTTCTCGCCAAGATATGCCCTTACATCAAGATGTTTGTGTGAAAGTGCTCCGTCCTGTCGGAAATAAAATCGCCATCTTTACCAAAGTCGTCCCGAATACGTTGTAAAACAGATTCTTACAGTAAATTTAAGTGTTTGGCATGAGTGTATACATTATTTGAGACACAATATATTTCAGTTTTAGGTAATACGTGCCGGAGTTATTCCGAAAAAAGTTAACTTATTAAGATACATCTAAGACAAGTGACCATATGACTTATATAGCCTGTGAAATGCAATTTCATTATGTTTCAATATATATTGTATATTTTTAAAAATTGAATTTATTAAAATATTTTTATCTGTGATGATGAGACTATTGAGTCGTTATATTAATATAAATATTTTCCAATAAAATTTGAATCACCGCACCACGTTTCTTATCTCCACCGAAGTCGTCTTTGTGTTCGTTATACCATTGATAAATGATTTTGCCAATAATGCCAGATATTATCTATGTCAGTGGTGAATGGCGGTGCGCACGTGAATACGTTGGCGCCATCGGGTGCGGTCGCTACGACTTGTATCGAAAGCTGTTTATTGGCCACAATATAATAACATTACATAATAAAGGTCCGGACCCTTTGCCACCACCCGGACCCCTTCTACTGTTCCCCGCCACCCTTTTACCAATTTTGGACTCCGGGCCGCTATTCATAAGGTCTGTCGTGCAATATCCGTGACAAACGTCGATATTGGCTACAAAAGGAAATAAATTGTAATCTCATCAAGTCGACGGCTTTGGAATACTCGAATAGCTTCTTCCCTTTTAATTATTTAAAACGCAATTTTCGGTATTTTTTTTTATTCATATTATTTTCATCCTCTTTCGAAAGTCCATTACGGCATGCTGAAAGCATAATTATACACCGAGGAAAGTGTTAAGACAAATACTCATTATTTTCGGATAACTTACTCGGATATATTTGTTCTAATATTCTGAAAATTTCAACATTAAATGCTCTTAAAAACCATTCTTCCTGCACGTCACAATAGTCCTCCGTAGCTCGAGCATATAGAGCAGACATTGTAGACAGAGAAACTGAGTGGAGGGTTGCTCTGCGGTCGCCGAAAGGAGTACGCCAACTGTTTTGGCGGCAATATTGCTAATGTTTAATGAATTGCCTCGGCGGTGTGTGCTGCAAAATTCTTTGACGTCATCCAGCATACATCATTTTCCGTCCCGGGAATGGATGGGTCCTTTGTTCCTGGAAACACAAAGAGCCGGTTGCCATTACGGCTGATAAGTGTACGCCAGGATATGTCGCTGAAAATACATAGAGCCGCCGCAGACTAATGTAACGAGATTAAATGGACCCTAATATCCTGACGCTTCTAATGAACGAAACTATAAATTTGCACTGACAAATTCGGAGGCTCCGTTGCACGTTTCATTTGTACGTTTCGCAGCACTTCAATCCTAAAAAAATGTATGATTATTAATTTTATCACATATTTAGTTACTATGCTTACTGTTACCTTGATATTTGCAATATTTTCATGAAATTTGACTTGTCTAGTTAGTCGAGTTATTTATATAAAAACTGTACTTTTTAAAAACTTCGTTAACATCAATGGTTTGTTTACTAATAATGTAAATGATCTCGCATGAAAATGTTAGATGGTTTAAGTTGGATAGAAAATTTTCAATATATTTTGTTATTATTTATTAAAAAAAAGTGCTTTCTGTATTTAAAAAAATAGGATATTGGTTGCTATATTTTAACACAAATAAATATCCAAAATATAATAAAGTGGTAAAAATATAATTATGTTCAAAATTAGAATAAAAAATATTATTAGAAGAAAGCAATATATTAAATATTTGAAATTATTTATAGTGTTTTAAGTGGTATTTTAATTTTCGCAAAGTATAGTGTAGATTTTAATGATTATTAAATCCAAGTAATGTTAGTTTTAATACTAATGATATTATTAATCCAACTTCACTAATTATAGTAAACATTATTAAAAAAAACTACTACAAATGGTCAAAAATCTTTACATATTTCTTTGATAATTGTCAATACTTTATTAAAAACCAAAAAAAAATCCTATAATCTCAAAAGATACATAAAAAAACAACTAATTACCTGTTGTGTACCTTTCAGATAATCTTAAATATGCTTCGAAAATGTTTTTTTTTTTGTTTTTTGCCTATCGATGTGGAAAGTTATTTTTAAATAAAGCTGGAAATAAGTCTCCTATCAGATCCAGAATTATTTAGATTAATCTTAAGTCACTTTTAAAGAAATCACTGCGAATAAGATTTCTCTCAAAATAAGATAGATAGTATTAATAGCGTCATTGTATTTTTGTCAAGTTTTTTTTGTTATTTCTCTCTACATAAACGTACGCTTTGTTTATTTAGACTTATGTCAAAACATGTAATTTCATATATATTTTTAGGAACATTCAGCAAATATAAAAGCTAAGGGATTCTTTCGAAATCTTTCTGGTCAAAGCTTTTTTCCAGCAGTAGTGAGAGTTCTTTTCATAACCCTACGGTGTAGAAGTGATATTTCCAATTAAATTTCATTTCTACGCTTATATTTATTTTCGCATGACAGTCTTTGTTGTTGGCGGTTCGGTTGGTAAACTT
>JAGXCT010036400.1:3019-28928 GCA_022495035.1 Philopotamus ludificatus | reverse complement strand
TTTGCAATAATTTAAAAAAATATGCACTGTAATACTTATATTAAATATATATCTTATCTATTAGGTTAATGAAAAAGTTAAGATGTTTTTGTATGACTATGAAAATGTTTTTACATAATCCTACACTATAAAATATAGTTTCCATCACTCTTTGTAATCGCTTGTTATTTCTTTTGCGGCTTTTCGATCCCCCTTTTTAAAAAACTTGAATAAATTGCAATTTGGCAGTTCATTTAAACATATATGTATGTATATGAATCCTGCAGAATTCATTTTGCAGGTTCTCGTTTGATTTTAATTACTGACTTCCTGCGACCAAACCATTTCACATTTCCATCACGCACACAAATTAATTTTTTAATTGCGATTTCGCGCAATGAAAAGTTCATGTGGGTGAAAAATTAGCATCAAATATTCAATTTATTTGTTTTCATTCGCTAATCTTTTCTAAATTATATAAGTTCAATTTATAAAGGTTAATTAATGCCATTGGACATAGTGGAAAATGTGCTGCCGAAAGTTTAAACATTGGCACTAAATAATTTTCTATACTCGTGGGAGCATTTCAATAACGAGTTAGTTCACAGGTTAAACTTTGCCGATGATCTACAACTTTCCAGACACTCTCCATTCTTTTATAAATTAATCTTCGTTTCGATGTGTCAACTCCCCCCCCCCCCGTTATCTAAAGGAGGGAGTAACATATGTTTCAAAATTTTCCAAATACACACATTTCGAAACTAATTCCTAATTTTAAATGAGGGATGAGATTATTTTCGCGACGAAAAATTGAATAATTTTCAACTTTTTATATAAACGCACTTTGATTTATGATAAAATATGGCTAGGATTAAAATATATTTATCTATTTTAATAATATATTCTCTTAAACATTCACATTATAATTTAAACTGTTTTTATATGATGTTAAAACATTACACCCATAGTGTATTCAACCCTTTTCAGAACAAACGATTCAATTATACATATTGAGGCCTGGAAATGGGTTTGGACCGCAAAGATAAAACAGGACTTTTAATTAATTCACCGCAATTAAGAATGACGGCATAGTCAAAATCTGAATAAATCTAAATCAATAAACTCTATTTATATTTAAAAAAATATATGCATTGATTTCCTAGATATTATTTTTAATTTTTTTATTAAAAAATGTTTTACGAGAATAAAATTTTAACAATTATTAAATGTATGTTATAACAAAAAATATGAAACCATTGCATATTAATCAAGTATTAATTGAGTCAAAAAATAATTTGCTATAAAATCTACATTTTTTCGCATAAAGAAGACGTATTATGATAAATGCTTACTGTAGATGAAATAATGATCATCATATATTTGTATATGAAAATTATAATTTTGTTAAATTATTTTCATCCATTTTTCATAGACTTTGTTTGTTTTTAGCAAAATATCAACAATGATATGCGTATCCATTAGTCGAATAAATACTCCACAAGTGATATTTTAATGGAAAAGCAACTCATATCAACATTTTGACCTATCTGCTTTTATTTGAGATTTGTTTTGATAAAATCCATTAGTATTTTTTTTGCAAAGTTTATTCTGCGAATATACCAGTCAATTATAGATTTATAAATGAATTACTTGTAACTAGGTTTATAAAATGATTAATGCTCAACTTTATAGTATTGAAATTATCTAGATAATCACATTTTATGATCAATACTATTTAAGAAACTGTATATATTGTATGTATTTAATTTTTAAACAATATTATTGCTGAATGTTATTCAAATTTGTATTTTGATCAAGAAATATTATATTAAATTTTATATAATTACAAGACAGATATTATATTGCATTGTCAACTAACAATAAAATCTTAAATGGCAGATTACATTCGTTGCAAGATTTTTCTACACCTCTTGAAAAAAATGATGATGACGGTTTTTTAAAAGTCTTCTCTTAAATCTTTTATGCTCTTCGGTTAGATTTCCAAAATATAGGTAGTGATGTTTAAGAAATATTTTTAGAACTCTTAGGGTTTTGCTGTGATATATTCGAAATGGTTTGATTTTTCTATCTCCAGCACCATATCCTCCAAGTAAAAGTGTTAATCTATCTATAGAGACTTTAAAACCTGCTAAAGTTTTTACTTGGGATATGTATTATATAATCCATCAGGTATTTTTTTTAACATAAATCAGTTTAATATTTTATTTAACCTAGCCGTGCCGATGGGGTCCATTTGGTAACCCAATATTTTTTCATTTTCTCGAATAACTCTATTTACATAAATCCTATGTCACAAACTTTTTGAGTTTGTCTAAAAATTAAATATTATAAATAATCATTAACATGTATTGTCCACAATTGCGAAAAAAATCGAAACAACAATTTTCGTATCCGTTAGCACGGACGTGATGTTCTTTCTCGCTCGCATCCAGTACGCTGAGCTGAGTGCCAGTGAATCCATGAGATTGTTAGGTTCCGTAAGAGTTTGAATTTAGAAGCCCGAATTGAATGATTAGTTAAAAAGTATTAGGACTTCATATTGATCATTTTTTTCTAAAAAAGTCAAGATATTGATGAACAATTCATCAATACTTTAACTTTAAATGCTTGGAGTTTATTTTCCATTGTAAATATACCCTTTGCGGACGACGCGGTTGGTTTCGAGCCCCTGTGATGGATTGGTTAAGCAAATAAAAAGATACAATGCGTTTTAAGTCGTTGAATTAATTCAAAACGAAAATTACAAAAGATAACAATTTTTAGCTTTTTTTGTAAATTTCTTTTCTACACTCTTCTCACTTTTCAGACCTGGCTCTGTCAGATTTTTGCGTTTTTAGTTAAAACATTTCAGTATTTATTTTTTTGAATGAAAAGCTACCGATTTTTATCAACAGATTATTTAAAGTAATAAGTAAATAAAAACCAATCTTTAAAAAATAATGGTAAAAAGGTTTTTTACTTCAATATTTGTACCATACGACTTTCGAACATATGTCTCAAAAGGATTCTTCGATACTTTGGGCATCTCGCTAGAAGAAACGATATCGTCGCGCTTGGAAATGTACAAGGACGCAGAGGAAGGGTCAGGGCCCCCACCCGCTAGAGTTACCAAGTGAAGACTGCCACAGGCTCCATCGTAGTAGCTGCGATGCGGGATGCAGAATGCAGAGAATCCTGGAGAGACAAAATCAAAAATTCGGAACGAGAATGATCACGATCCTCAGACATGAGGGTGCCGACCAAAGAAGAATTTGTACCATTTATTTAACAAGGAAAATTTTTGATTTAAGTAAAATCTTAGTTCATATCCAATTTCAAGAACCACAGTATGCCGATTAGATGTTAAAGGAAAAAAATCTTACTCACGTGTTCATCTTATGTACACGTTCTCATAACAGACATCCCTGGAGGCTATACATAAATCCGTATATTCCCTAACTGGCTGCATTAATCAAATTTATTTTTTTCTTTGTATTCATCAGCAAATCACGTGTGTGTAGGATTCATACATAGCTCGGCTGTTCGGCGCAGATTGTCTGCCGCGGGAGCCGATAAGTGAGCTATGCGCCGTCATTACGACGCCCAGAATATAGAGAGTCGTCCGTATCCGACGCTCCAATCTCGCGATTCACTCTGCTCTCTTTCGACACGACATTAAATTAAATTATTCCCTTCGTAATGTAGAACTGATTTCGCCGAGTGCGCGCACTGAATCGCCGATGAAAAAGTCGTCTCGCCCGTTTGATGCGGCCCCGTCTGCGCACTACCTCCAGCCTCCCATCCCTCTAATCCGTTTAAAATTAGATTTGGGAGTCGAGCGGTGTGGGAATACCCCCACCACCGCACCGGGTGAAAAACGCAAAATTCACACAGCCCCTGAAAATATCCCACTTTGCAAACAATCGTCTCCCGTTGAAATATCAAATCCCGGCGCGGGATGTTTGCTCACGTCCGCCGACCGCTTCTCGGTCGGGACGACACCGGGATGGGACTCACCTCGTCCTGGAAAAAGAACTGAGCATGTTACGGTGTGTTTGCATTTGCAGCAAGCTTTTCCGAGATGAAAATACGTCATTTGTTTAAATTGTTTTAACTTTCGAAATGGCCGAACGAGGATGGAAAACTTTGCCGTGTTCAGAAGCAAAATAAATACGCATTGCAAATATAATAACTTATATTTAAAACATTTAGCAAAATGTATTACAAATTGAATTAACATTTTTTTAAAAAATCGTTGAAAGAATACTTTATACGATGCTAATAAATGGGCCTGGCATTAACGACACACGTCATAAAAAAATCAATCCGTCTAGCAATCCTCATCAGAGGACATCAGGGCCAGTAGTTTTTCAACTATTGGAATAAATTTGAGTGAGCGTTCTCTTTTTATAAAATAGTTTTTCCAAATTTTTGAGATGGTTGAAAAAACTGCGTTTTTTATATACAGTTTTATAAATAATTTTAAATATATTTACGCTGCGGCTTTTACATTACTTACTATAAATTAATATATGAGCATAAACAATATACTACTCGTTAAAGTAATTTTAAACTGTGGCTACATTTTGTAAACGTTTATATAGAATGCTGTGCTTCATAAACAATTTGCATCAGGTGGAGATAATTCGATGAATTTAAACCCGTGTGCAACAAAACGTACTAACAAAGAATTGATCATGTTTTTTCAATCTTCTTTATTATCTATTGCTGACATTCCACGTTGAAAATCTACTTTATCGAAATTGCTAATGTTTTTTTAATATTACTATACATTAGACCTAATCTGAAGTTTACTAGATGTGTGCAAGTAAATATACTAATTTTGAAAATTGTCCCTATTTATATGCATCCCATGTGTTTCAATTGCCCGATTTTAGTCTTAAAAATCAAAATTGATATATGCGTATTTTTAGAATTAGTCCATAAATTTCACTTAATGCCCTAACGGCCTCGCTGACAATGAAGCCTTGATTAAAAGGGGTCATCCAGTGTATAATCAATCCTATTCAATTTTGGAATTAAATATCTAATATTGTACTTATGCCATCTTATTCGTATTTAGGATCGAAGAAGATGTTAAATCTGTTCAGCATCATTTTGAACTATACTTGTGTAAAAAATAATTACTGTAAAATCTTCTATAGCTCTCTCTGCTATAGTGCGGCAGTCCTTTCTATTGTCTTTTCTTTTAGTTTAGCCGTTTTTAACAAAATGCTAAAATTTTAAGAACAAATTCAATATTTTATTAACATTTAAGACATTGATCTCGGGAATCAGAGTCAATACCTTTTGGTTGACACCTAACAAATTGAACGTAACCTAACCTAACCTAACCTAACCTAACCCAACCTAACACGCATGTAAAAATAATGTGAATGTAAATTACACCTTTAAGATATCACTTCTCACAATCACAAGTTCAAACATGAAAAATTGCTGCATCATACGCTCCTCACACTTGTCAGCTGTCGATTGATGTAATGTCAATTTAAATTCGTCAATGGATATTAGAATGGTAATCAAAAAACAAAATGTTCTTATATTTTAAAAAAATGGGTTAAGGTACGTTTCCCTATGTATGTCCTCTTTAGTGAACATTTACTTCGAGATTCCTACCTAACGAATTAAAGAAATATATGTTTGTTCAATTTTAGATGCCTCGGGCATTTAAAATTGCAATTGCTTATTATTTTTTGCCATATTTAAATGTAATGTTTCCAAATAATGCAACTATGTACATAATTTCAATTTTGTGAGACTTATATTATCTTCCTAATGCACTGATTATCAATCAAGTTACTGTGAAAATATATATATATATAATTAGGTTTTACCATAGAAATTTAGTAATACATCCATTCCTCGCTTATCACGGAAGATAGGTTCTGCTAGATCATCGTGTTAAGCAAGACTAACAAATGTATGAAAAAGAGAGGATAGGTTATATTTTAGAAATATTAAAGAAATAGGTAGAGAGACGAGAGACTAAATGTCTGATGTATTGTTCTATTTATTTCAAGTATACATTATTTTTGTTACATTTAAAATGGACAGTTGTCGTCCAGATATACCCTTACCCTTATTCTTGGAAATTCCTGCAGCTGTGCGCACGTCTACAAAGCAAGATTTAATCAAAAAAATATTTTTTTCGTGTTAAGCGAGGGATGGGTGTAGCTTTAACATTTGGTATGAGTTAAAAAAATATATAAACACATAATTATTTTATTACACAATATACCCGTCATAAGACAGCTATAATCTTATTATGATTATCTTGTTAAGTGTTACTGAACGCAGATAATATACGGATGAATAACCTTTCGTGGTGTATTTTCGTTTCGAGTATTCTGAGTGACGTTGGTCAACAAGGAAAGGTGATGGGAGCTGACGACCCTTATTCCACAGAAAAATGGGTTACATGTGTATATATTAATATATGCTTATTTTATACGTTAAAGCAAAGCTTGCAAAAAACTCACATTGCTGCAAATTTTCATGGCTGAAATATTCATGACAATTTTTTAAAATAAATTATCATATTATTAATTAAATAAAGGGACTGGTATTATGTAATTAATTCACTTTAAATTTAAAATTTAAAAAAAAATTAGAGCTAAAGTTTGAATCTTAAATCCTATATAATATAAATAATGTCGAATTAATTTACATTCAGTTTGTTAGTAATCTGTGTTTGTTTCCGCAAAATAGACAATAAGACGCTGTATTTTAATTCAAGGATGTTTGTCGAATGCAATTGAGGTCACAGCTGGATTAGAATGGGGTGGTTGTCGACCCCCTCTGCTTTTCAATTTAGAGATGGAATTGTTCGGAAAGCTCACAAACAACAGATTAATGGAATTAATGATCCTGATATAATCCTCTTGTACCTGAACAATTTTGTTAATTCGCGCGGATTTTCACAGAAATGCATTAACAACCGAAACATGTCGACACGTGAATAAACGAAGAAATGTTTATTGAATTATCGACTCGATTTTGTGAATTCGTAATAGAGTTTTGTTAATTAACTCTTGTTGTTGCCATTTATTATCGATATCATGTTTATACGACAATATTATTTAATTAAATCGCGGCAAAATTTTCGATTACCGTATCCGTATATTTCAACCACAATGTAATGAGTTCAAACTAAAATTTAACTGATTCATTCGTCTGTATGTACTAGTTATATTTTGTATATTTGAAAATTATCTGCATAATTAAATCATGAATAGTGAGTTCTAATGAATACAATTCCGACAATAATTTGGACAAAATACTGCAACACGAAATGTGTATAAAATTTTCATCGACACTGTAGACTGTTTCAAGATGCACATGTATAAGATAAATCGTTATGTGACGAGTGCAATCAACGCGACAGTTGCATTATGGCAGATCCTAATTATTATACAGTAAACCCCCCTATAACGTCGGGATAGGTTCCACGTAATAGGGGGGGGACGTTATAGGGGGTTAAGGTTTTTCAATTTTATTTCTTGATTTAAAGGAAATCAGTAAATCAACACATTCCCATTTTTTTTTTGCATTTTTACGTGTTTACTAAGCGCAAATGACTACTGAGCGATATTCTCTCGTATTTTGGCTGACGTAATCTTTCCGCAACATGCCGGGCAGGGCAGATCAACGCGATATTTTTTATAGAGTTAAATTTTTATAAAATGCGCTAGCAAATGATGAATAAATGTAATAAAAACTATTCCGGGAATATGTTTTATTCCAACCACTAAGTATAGAATTAAACATCAAAGAAATCGACGCATATGGAAATAATTATTGTAGAGACCTTATTGTGAAATTAGATCATATCATTAATAAGATTAAGAGGTATGCACGTATATTACATAATCAAATAGTTAAAAAAAAAACGTGAGCATTGATTTACTCGATTATAATTCGTTCCATGGATATAAAAGAAGAAAATATGTTCTTACTGTATGTGTGAATATCCCTGGAATGCTCTGATAGCCTCGTGCCGATAGCCTCGTGCCGATGAATTACCAAATAGTTTTATTTAGTTTCGCCGGATGCATGTCGATGTCAAGCGATCCGGAGCTACATTATGTCATTGCGCGAACGTTATAGGGGGGTTCGACGTTGTATGAAAAAACCGCCGCAAAGTTATAGGGGGGAACGTTATATGAGAGGACGTTATAGGGGGGTTTACTGTATATGCAACACGCAGCAAGCGGTAAGCGACAAGCGGCAAGAGACTAGCGGTATGCGAAATGGGTCAATGTCAGGCGCCTGCTTTTTTCTCGCTCTTTAAGGCCATATAAACATATTTATTCATACGTTTGAATAATACAATTCGTCAAAATAATCATGCATCACATCCCAAATGGCAGTCTCGAATTACGTTCAGGTACGGGCCTAATTCAATTACCTTAAAAGCCTCTCGCATTTCCATCACGTCGCCAACTGGCTACATTTTTATTGTGGAACAACGAACGTATCCCACCCACCCCAAGCCCTCCACGTATGCCCGCTAGTTTGCAACAATATACCGCGGGCCCATTGTCCTTGGTGAATAATGACGGTTCCAACCGTTTCACTTCGCATTTAACTCTTTCCACTCCTTTATTTAATCCGAGCGGTTAAAATTGAAGCTGCATCTAAATCTCCGGCCGATTGTTGGCACTGAAGAGCGAGTGAATGCTAAAAAAAAGGTGGGGATGAGAGCTTGGATTCAACTGTAGCGTGTGGATGACGGAGATAGGGCTTGTGTTGTTAGTATATGAAAGAACTGTGGACTCCTAGATTCCTAAAGGCTTATTAATTATTTTATTTTAATATTATATTATATATTTCCTAATAATTACAATCAAGATTTTGCGTAACCCAGCCCTTCTGATGAAGTAGAAAAATATAAATACCTGGGTACATCAGTTCGAAGGTAGCAAAAAATGGTATAATTAGAAAAATAAGAATTATTTGTTCTTAGACGATTCTCAAAATATTTATTTATATATTTTAAATTTCGCGCGTTGTTACTTGCAGTGTTCATTGACGTAAAAGGACATCCTTTTATGTCACAATAAACTATTACCAAACAGTTGCTTTATTTCATGATGACTTGAAATTTGATAAGAACATTATATGGAACAGCATTGAAAAATATAGAAGAGCATTTTCTCACTTATGATCCAAAACTAGATTGAGCTTTAAAATTCTAACGGAACCTAAAGAATTAAAGATTAAAAGTGTCATTAGTCAGTGATATGGCTTGTAGGTTACATGCATATTATTTGGAAATTGTTAGTTTACCGCGACTGAGCTAAGTTAGTAGTCGGATAGGTGTCCGACGAAAACTATGAATTCCATCTATTAATATTTAATGCCATCTATCCTTTGTTAAATAAATAATTATAAACAAATAATATAAATTTCAATCCAACTGAAGTAATAATAAAATTAACCAGTGTCGTGGTTTGACACTGGGGGAGTATGCGGGTAAGCGTGAAAGACTCCCGTTGTATGTTTAGAATATTTATATGGTTTAATGGCACTTTAGAATCTTTTGGTTATGCCATTTATCTATCAGTCAAATAAATGAATAAAATAAACATACGAAGAACCGGAAGAAAATGTCATATTTTTCATGATTGCTTCTGACTATCAATTGTTATTCAGTCCTACAATCGATCAGTTGACATTTGTATAATGTTATTTTAAAGAAAAACATTATTGTTTTCAAATATTGCTCAAGGTGGGGAGTTTTTACTAGACATCTCGTTAATGCGAAATTTCATTTTGTACAAATACTGTAAAAAAAATAATGCATCAATCTGCAATAAAAATAGTTGCGACACATTTTGAGAATGTTTAACTGTCCAGGAATGCCAAAAGTGGTTTAAACAATTTTAAACTTGTGTTTTTAATCAAAAAAACAACATTTAAAGTAAGATAATAGTGAAAGTGATTAATGACGTATCCCTACAAAAATTGATTTAAATCTTCATCTATATGACAATCAGCCGAGAAACCTAAAATACATACGTATGTATAATTTATTTATTGGGTTTTCATTATAAACTTTTTCACTCGGTTTTGTTCTGTTGGACAGGACAAAACAGAGTTTATTTTCATTTAAGATACCAATCTTTAATATTTTTATAAATTCTATCATTTTCACACGGTTTTTTGTGGAATGGTTATACCGTATAAAAATAAGAATTGAGTTTTCTTTGAAAATATAATTGTAAACCAAAGTATCGCCATCTACAGACCATCATGGGGGTAAATATGGAAAGAAAACGGTGGTTGAAAAGAAAAAACAGCCAGAGCTCCCTAACCTTCGCAACTAGATAGGGTTAGAAAGTCCAAAATTGTTTTAGGTTGCTAAATTATACAATTTTATGAGGAAAAAAAAGTACTTGTAGATCACCCCCATCTGAAAATGGTCATGACTCTTTTAATTTAAGAGATCTCTTCTTAAACTTTAGGATTCACTAATTAAAGATGCCATACTAGAATGATGTATTTAGAAATATAGGAAATACCTCTCTGTTTACCTAAATTCTAAGTCTGAACAACGAAGAATTGAACACGTTTTTTTTCTATTCTGGGATAATTAAATTAAAATATAACTATATATGTACATAACTAATATATGTATACCCATGGGGCGAATTTCCTTATTTCGAGTCATTTCTGAAATTAGTATGGGCCGATTTAAATCTTTTAAATAATAATTGTCATGTGCACTGTTAGCAATTGACCATAAATTCATATACATAAAGAGGTATAAAAATAACGATGGTTAAATAATTTATGAGAACATTTATGTTATATAAAGATGTTGTAAATATATTAATTAATTATTTTTATAATGTGGTTCTTAATCTAAAAATACGACGATAAACATAATATACGTATAATCATATATGTTTGAATAAGCTTCCGACTCTCATATACCAGCGGTTTGTAAATCCAAATTCGCGCAAAATCTCCACACTTTTTTTTTGTTTTATTTCACTTTTTGCAAGACTGCATTCATTGGACGATGACAGCCGGTACAAAAAATCTATTGTCCTCCCATTTGCATTCGGTCTCTCGCAATTAAAACGAAAACCAAACAACAATGGCGCGGTGTTAACGAGGCCGCTATTCAATGGAGGTCCTGCCCTCCTGGCTAAGTTTTAACGAGGTCCTGTATCGGCAGGCCCTAGAGATACGGTCACATTTCGTGTCACGTGTATCCCCAGTCATATCCAAATTTGTTTAAGGGAGAGAAATCGGGCAATAACAAGGCACTCGCCAAGAAAGGCGGCCACTCAAGCCGAGGGCCCTCCGCACGCAACAATGGACGCAATTAATTCAGGTGTAGTCCAGCGAGGAGATATTTTGAATTGTGTCATTGTTGCTACGCCACTTGATGCTTGAGTTGAATATAAATAGAAATGATTGTTGACTTGATATAATACTATATGGCTATAATATTATATTGTGAATCTCGAACTTGCCTTAAGAATTTCTAGTAAATATTTTTTATATTTTATTTTAGACCATTTTTAATAATTAATTTTGACCTGCTACATTCCACCACCGTATATAATACCTTTATCGTGCAATTTTAATAAAACACGGCTTGTTTTCAATATAGGCAAAATTAAAAATACCGGCAGCACCAAAATTTTTAATATGTGTTCATTAATCCGGCTGAAAATTTCATAATACCGGGGGTTCGGTGTTGTGCAGCACCTTGGGCACGCGGGCGCACATATCGCTTTTTAATTACACTGTCCGCAAAATTAATGCCCAGTCCGCAGATTTACAGGGCGAGCAACATAATTTGGCAACTTTCGGGCTGGGTAAAGTTTTGCGGAGGGGGTCCATAGGTCAGGCGCCCAAAAGGTAATCCTCGCGGACCCTAATCCTCGCTAATTGTGCGCCGCTTAAGGCGCATAAACTCAAAATTCGCCAACTTTTCAGACCGCAGGCACTTTTGTGTGCGAACGGGCTGCGTGTAATGCATCATCATCGCATGGCCTACCGCTTGTCTGTTTAAATTGGACTCACTATGATAACAGTCTTAGATTTTTATGCCGAGTCTCATTAGAGGATCGTATTTTCGCTGGAAACCTTAGATCTCATTATTTCATCTAATGTTATCCCAGACTACTGTCAGAGATTCTCCTACCAAAACCTCTTTCTATTGTTTATACATAATTACTCTTGTCCTAAATGATGAAATATAGATTCAAGGATATTGCATAACATTATCAAAATAGAGCAGCTTTTATGAACTTTACAGTCAACCCTTCTATAGTGTAAAATCCACGCCGCGTATTATATATTAGGTGTAGTAAAAAGTCTTCAAAATTCAAATTCATTTTTCAATACATTTATTATTTTATTTTTACAAAAAATAATTACCATTACATTGTATGACCTTCTGACATATATTTTCCATACTTAAAATACCTTTCTTGAAAAATTCTGCTGACTTGGAATTAAAAAAAAATAGAATGGCCGATTTCACTTCACTTTCTGTTTGGAATGATTTACTTTTAAACAAGTGTTTTCATAGAACGAAACAAACGGTAGTCTGAAGGCCTAAGTCTGGCGAGTAAGCAGGATGCAGTAAAGCCGTCAAAAACCCAAGTCATCTATTTTTTCAGGGCCAAATCTGCGACATGGGGTAGCGCAATATCGTAGAGGAGGAAGATTGTCACTGTACCTATATTTTGATTCTTCGGTTACATTATATCTATCAATCATTGTTAGGCGTCGGTGAGGTTTATATCTGACGTTTGGAAGAATACCTAAATGTTATTATGGCCCGCATCTCTCAGTCTAACCACATTGACACGACTTTCCATATCACGAATACCTAACGCTATTTTCTTCAACTGTTTCAATTGTTTATAATACTTGTTCTACCAGTTGATAAAAGATCTTTTGATAATGCTCTTGTCTGAACCATATACCAAATACCTGATAAATACATATACAATGTTGGGTTTTAATTCATTTTTTTAAAAGAGACGCCTGAATACAGAAAAATGTAAAAGTGTAAAAATAAATAGTTTAGGTTTTGTAGCCCCGGGACATAATTTTCCCAAACTTGCATTAGATGATTTACGAGACTTTTTCACATTGTCTACAGAAACCGCAGCTAAATCTTTTCATACAATATTTAAAGTTGTATTACAATTTAAAAAAAATATATCCTAAGTTGATCGTATAAATAAAAAAAACTCAACCCTCTAACAGCTATATTTTATACTCGAAAGTACCATCGTCGCTAATGTTAATTTATCTATATCTGGTTAAATTAACATTTTGTAAACAAACTGTTTCCTGAATGTGAATCTTATTCTGCTCGTAGTATAACTATTATGAATATCTAATTAACTGATATATCATCATCTCAACATGCTTATTACGCAATATAATTTAACAGAAGAGCATGCTTTCCGCAAAAGTGGTAACAGCGGAACCACAATTTCCTCACATTCGCTTGCAATTATTCTTCATCGCATTACAGGGGCTACGTCAAAGGGCCCTGCTGAATTTGAAATAGTGGCCCATATATTTAAATTTCGGCACAATTCCACGTAATAAGTAACCACCCTGACCGATGCAGCCACTCCACGGGTGCCAGCGTCGCCGCAGCCTGACGTACGACTACAAATCCAATTTGAGTGGCCCGGACCCTCGGCAATCTTTTACATCCCGGGCTTAGGTTGGTCGTAAGTTTAACGGCCTTAGGTGATGTTAAACTGAAGAACCAGTGTCTCGGACGGAGCTCCACTAAATAAGATTAAGGTGGCCGGTGCTTAATGCCAATGTTGCATTGTTCATGACAAAGTCGGCGGCCGCCGCCCTCCCCGCTCGCTGCCAATAAACCGGCTTTATGTACAATTTCGTGCGGACGCAGGGATATAAATTAAATTTTGACTCGAATCGTACCGGACAAAAGGATGGAGTAATGGCTTCGAATGGACTTCGTCTTGTACTACATCGCTTCTATTGCCCATGGCTTATTTTATTTACATTCATGCTATTTTTGATAACTTGCGTACGTCTCTTGAATAATCGATGATTGACAAAAAAATACGCAGTTCAATAGATACGAAGCAGAAGACTATAATAAAAATTTCATTTATTTTTTATCTTAACCACTTCTGTGGTCAACCTCTTGGAAAAAAGTGGGTCAAAAAAAGCCACCCTTTTTTTCACTATTATGTTTTTTTATCATATTTTGAAATATAATAAATCAGTATAAAACATAAATAAACAATATTAAGAAAGAAAAAAAACAAAGGACAAAGGGAAAAAATGTTTCATTTTTATCAAACATATTTTATTTGAATCAAATATTACGTAAAAACTTAAAGAAACTTACATAAAAAAATAAAATAAATTAGTATACAATACAAATAAACAATATAAGGAAAAAAATGAAAAACAGTTCAATTTCTGAAACAAAGAAAAAAAGCTTAATTTTCATCAAACATATTTTATTTGAATCAAACATTACCTAAAAACTGAAACTTACAAAAAAAATAGTATTCTTTTTTTGTATGGAATATTTTGAAACATTCCAGACATAACCCTACATTACAATCAGGGCAGTAGTTTCGGGTTTCTTTTCCTTTTTTTTGTCACTCGCGTACTTCCGCGAGCAACAAACTTTGCACTCTCTGGAAGGTTTATCTTTTTTCGCCGTTGGGGGGATGTATTTAAAAAAAAATCCTTCCCAATAATCGCGATGTCGGTGGTGTGTAAGATTACCGTCCAAGATATTCTTCTGTTGTCGCATATTTCTCCAATATTTCTTCAATTAGATCCAATCGGGAATGACCTGAGCTGGATTCGGGCAAATCACTTCAAAAAGTTTCGTGTACGATGTGCCCGAATCCAGTTCGGGCAAATCACTCTGTCAGCAAAATACCTACCCGAATTGTATTCGGGCAAATCACACAAGGGGTTAAGTTTCAGTAGTACATAAAAAGAAGCATAAGTGTAACATTTTATTTAATAAATATATTTTTAGGCATTTGGGCATCATCAGTTGTTTAATTATTTACCTCGGGAGACGCAAAACTACGGCCCGCCGCCTGTTTTTTCTATCTAATCCGCGGGTTTCAACAAGTTTTACTATTTTCCATGATATTGAATACTAACGAAATACGGCTGATATATTTTCTGGACTTTTTACTTAGCGCTACCAACGTCGGATATGGGACAGATGCGGGCCGGTAGCGGAATGCGAGGGGGAGGAGGGATCTCGCGTAGCGCGCTGCGACTCGGTGCAGTCACACTGACTCACTGTTGCCCAGTCATACTGACTCACAGCTTTGGTGATATTATAGATATTATAAATATATTTTTTTAATA
Organism: Philopotamus ludificatus; assembly: GCA_022495035.1. Lineage (NCBI taxonomy): Eukaryota > Metazoa > Arthropoda > Insecta > Trichoptera > Philopotamidae > Philopotamus > Philopotamus ludificatus. The sequence continues at coordinate 13,559 of JAGXCT010036400.1, read as the reverse complement.
TTCCGCGGCAACCCTTAATACTTTATCTACGAGCCAGCACTGCCTAAATCTATTAATATATTGTCTCTCCTGTATATCTATCCCTTATATGCAGAGGATTTATTATAAATCTGCATTATTTATAAAAATACTTACTAATACGAAAGTACATTTGCGTAAACACCCATGCGTATACAAACTTGGCGCTATAAGAAGGTTGACTATAACCTCTTCTATAATATGTTATTATTAATATGTATCTATAATTATATTTAGTTTTCTGTAATAGAAAATAATAACTTATTTTATAATGATTAATGGTAGAATTACCCCTATTATCGCGTTTCCTATCTGATGTGACCCTTTCCAAAAAATAGTTTGCACAGACCTGGTTCAATTTTTATTCTTTGATAATGTGTGAGATTTTATTAGCATTATTGTTTTTGAATATCCGGTTATATTCTTTCATTGTTGATTCTATAATTACTTTCATAAATCGTTAATATTATTCATAGCGTTCTAAATATAAAATTTGATATAAAATTATTTTATGGTTCTTGAACACAAAATAAAGATTGAACCGATCCTTGGAAAGAATATATTTAAAAAAAAATTATTAGCTTTTCTGATACCTGAAACCATTTAGTCTTGTATTCCCTTATTATAATAATATATAAATTTAGTAGTATGATGATTAATTATTTGCGGAATTATAAATAACGTTGGCCAGAAGTTACGCTAACCCCAATATTAAAAAAATAACAATACTTGGTTAAAAAAAAAATAATGAACTTTTTGTTTAAGAGTGAAATTCGGTCAAAGTGATATCAGTTTTAATGCCTTTGGTTTTTATTATTTAATTATAGATTAAATATTTAATTCTACCAAAATAATTTACTTTAGTACATAGTATATACATTATTAAACAATATCAGATTAAAACCGTGCATTATCAATAATTGGATTAGTATTTCTGTATATTATTGATCGACAGAGATGTCAACGACAATAAATTTCTCAAAGTTCTGTCATACATCAGGTTCTTAGGCCATAAATCAAACTATGTACATATAATATATAAATGATATAGTTAAATATGATGTTATTAAATCGCGTATTTTTTCATAGTATTTTCCGTATGTTTACTAGCATTAGCATATGCTTTGTATCAGCAGTCAGACCCAACTGTTTTCCTCTCTGCCATTATATCATTAGTTTCCTTTGATCTCAGGTTACCCGTGTGGAAGAGAAATAAATGGAGTGATTACACCGCAGTGCTATTGCTTAAAGATGGCACACAATGGCCATTACCGAAGCCAAGTTTGTTTGTGTCACACAAGACAAACAAGTTTGGCTAATTCTTATTGGCACAAAGAGCTTCTGCAACATCGGCTCCCTATAACACCGGAGAATAATGGCGGCTCGAGTACCTCGCTCTCTATTCATTTCTCAACGTCAAGTACACTGACCGCCGTTGACATTTTTTTTCGCCCTCCCGATGGAAAGTTAAATAGCTTATCGGGCCTAAACAACAACAAACATAAATATATAAATATTTTTAAATAAATAAATTTTAAAAAATCAAACTAAATTTTATAAAATGAAATATTATATTCATTGTTTACAACACAAAAATTTCTTTTTTATACTACATTAATTGCGTTAAATTACAACTTTTATTTATGTGAAAGGAAGTATGTGAAAGCGGAAAAATAACTTTTCTGAATATTTCCGCAAGTATTCAATTAATTTAATTAAAAACTTAGAATAAACTCCTTGTATAGAGCGATGTATATGATAATTAATTTCAGTCTGTAGTCGTATTCAGTTAAGATTTATATTTCGTTTGCTATATCCTCATCTTATTTGTTAATATATTCAAACAATTTTTGTCATTGTGATATTTTTATAGCCAAAACTATAAAGGACAAAAAGCCACTACCTCTCTCCATCTAGACGTGCTCGCATCATTATTTTTATTTAACTGACCGCATCCATGGCGGATTCGGTTACGAAACATTTATTTTTATTTTTATTAGTAGCAAAGTACTTTTTTAGCTAGTGCCCCCTCTCACATTTCGGGGTCCATTGTGCTGCGATTTTCAAATATCCATTAACCCTAAATGCGTTTATCCAATAAGCAACTTAATCGGCGACGTCCGTAATTATATTCAGCTTAATCGCCAGCGAGATAAGCTCACTAATTTCACTATGGCGCCCCTAACTGAAAAACAGATATTCGGAAAATCGAGGTCTGAAAAGGTGGCCGAAAGAAAAACGGCGGCCGAAAGTGGCGGCTGTCACTTTTAATGGCGCTCAGTTAAGATAAGTCAAGGTGGCAAGATAACACAATTCGCGCCAAAAACGCCTTCGAAGCCCCCTTTAAGGTCTTAAGACTTTTTATCGGCGTTGTTTATACGTTTGTTAGCTTTATTCTTCGCACTCAACTTGAATCTAAAAAAAAAGTTTTTCTTCTCCCCCCGGCCGACGTCCCTATACATGGCCGTCGAATCGCTGCTTTTGGCCATATTGAAATCTGAACCTTTTTTATCTCGAACTACAACACCAAAACTTGACTTTGGGGTCTGAACGTGTATATTGAAATACTTTTTATGCGTATTAAAAAAACTTCCATACAAATTTCGTTTATTAACAATCGCAATCTGTTTATGAAAGTACTTTCAGTAAAATATTTCATGATAAAATTGTTTTCAATTATTATCTTACACAAAACACTGTTCGATAAAAACACGTGGCAAACTACGTGCATCACATTCTCACGTTATTATTTATAAAAAAAAAATTATATTAGGTAAGCGGAAAGAAATGCCATTTTTTTAATTAAACCAAAAGTTTATATAATTAAAACTGTATAATATTATTAGGTTAAATATGTTCTTTATTTCTGTTTAATATCACTATCATTTGCTATCCTAGAAGACATTTAAAATATATATACGAATTCAAACCACTTTTAGTGAATTTATAAATATGTTTTACGTCTTTACTGTTGATGAAGAATGTGATATTAGGCGGTGGACATGATGGTGGTATGGTCAATTAATTTTAAGCGTACCGCCGGCCATATAAGTCGGATTCTCTGAAACGACTATGGAGCCTCCTGGTCTACGGGATCTTTAAATTAATATTTATTTTAAAAAAAAATATTATCTATTATATATCTATTATATATTAGGTAATGCGGAAGAAATTACTTTTTTTATTGCCAAAAAAAGTTTATTAAACAAAAATTATTATGTAAAATATTTTCCGTAGATATTCATGATCTGGCAGTTTTTAATATCTCAAAAAAAATATCAAAACCGAAAGATTACTAGCAGAGCTTTAAAACGCGATATGTTAACTGAACGGCAGACGGTGACAAACCGTATGTAATACAATAAAAAAATGTCATGATAGGGAATATTCTTCCATTTTTTTAAATACATATTATACAAACCAGCATATTTAAATAAAATAACATATGTACACTTTTAATAATATTTTTGCAATATACGATTATATTATCAAAATGCAATTGACACCGAGGGCGTAAAGTAAGACGCTCAAAGTGAAACATTTGAAATTCATATCCCACTTTTACATATTTGATTGGTTACATAGAGACACAGACAGCGAATATGAAAATTTAAATTTTACATATTCAAATTTACAATAATGAAATGAAACTCCAAAGTTGCTAGTGAAAATTTTATTTTTAACGCTAAAAACATAAATCAAATAAAAATGTTTGCCTAATACATTATTTGTCTAAAAATTCTATAATATATTGATGACTTTTTATTAATGATAAACATTATCGTGTGGCGTTATGTGGTATTTGCGCTATTTCATCGGACGATGAAACTTTAATGGCCATTAAAAACGAATTTCGCCTTTGATAGTCCGGTAAGAATCCGAAAGATGGCGGCCACATCCGTCCGGTTTGATTGGAACAGGGAACGTTCATATGGCGTGGATGTTTGCTCTCGTCGCCATAACCGGCTGCTCCGGAATATAATCTCCACGGGCGGATATCTCGCCGCTTGTTGGAACAAACAAATGGCGAACGTTTCCCGGCTCTCCCGGCGACGCTCCGGGAATAACTAATAAAAGTGTGTTACGTAAAACTAGTCACGTGCCAGTTATATGGCGGGGAGCCCCCGGCTTGGGGACGCAGACCCGGACCCTTTAAAATTAAGGGGATTTGCAAAAACGCCAGCCACTCACCATCAACGTCCGCCGTGGCCGATTCTTCGCGTGCAATTCTTTTTAATGCTTATTAACGTAATTTTCCGACCATAAAGTCGATAACCGAAAAACCTCAACTAGGATCACTATGACTTTTTATACAGATAATATAAACTCAAGCGTAGACCACGAATTTTACTTGAAATCATTGACCGAACTCAGTTTTTTTTATATATCATAGAAATGCATTTAAAACTGTTGTTAATTATGTAATATTACATTATTCATTTATATATTATTTGAAAAAATAAAAGTTTATGGTATTTATTTTTACTTAGTAAAAGTTTGTTATAAGCTTTATTTTTAAATAAAAACTATATTAAAATGTTTCTACATCGCTTAAAATTGGAATATACACATGTAAATATAACACAACTATGCCAATATATTAATTTTTAATTTAAAAAAATATGTAAACATATTTTTTAATTTTTTCTGATTTTTTCATATTATTAAGTTGACTTCTAACTCGAATAATCCTCAGCATACTATTAATATAATTTAACATCAGTTAATAACCAAGCCCATAGATCTAGATATTCCACAATTACATAAAAGCGAAAATTTACACTGAATGCGATGCATTCTTCGCTGAAACTTGCCTTTTGTCAGGGGTACTTAATATTTTTCATTATATTCGAATAAGTGAAATTTGCTGAGATTGCTAAATATTGCTTTTGGTCCACGGATATCAATATTCCTTCATTTTTAATGTCATAAATGTTTAGTCGATATCGAGTCTAATTGGTTTCATGAAGCTTTCATGAATGCTTGTGCTGCTAATTTGATTTCTATATATATAAATATATAATAAAGCGATTTGTTATTGCTGTCTTGATTATTTTTACTTTATTTTGTTATTAATATTAATTTTATTTTTTCAAACAAATTATAAAGAGGGTATAACAATATATTTTTTCACTCAACCTCATATTTTTGAACTTTTTTTTATAAAACGCCTGAGACAAAAAATATTTAAAAAAAAATGTCTTATACATAATACCTAATAGTAAAATTGAAAAAAAACTAAGCAATGAAAGTTGAGCGTACAATAGAGTGTTGAGAAATCTTCAAATATTACTTTCGCAGAATTAAATGATGCCAACTGTATAGCTATTACCCTTTGCGTTTTTTGAACTCTTAATAATGACGTATACTTGTAATACTGATACTTAATATGTCATCATAATAATAAAAACAATTATTTGATGAATAAAAAAGACATATATTAAAAATTAACATTCAAATAAAGACACGAATTGGTTTAATCTCAACCAGTCAAAAAAAAATTATAACGATCTATACAGCAACACTATACTGTTATTGTTTCATATTTATTCAGCTATTATATATATTTAAAATATTTCAATATCAAAAAATAGTTGTGCGATGATTACCAAAAATTGTCATATAAAATAACGAATGGACGAACTCATGTATCAGTGCATTCTAAATATTTGTTAGCATTAAAGGTAATTTTTTATGTTATGATTCAGCTGTTTAAATATATATCTTTATCTTCTAATTTCAATAAAAATCTCAGAATATTTAATATTACATGGCGTTTAAAATTAGCTGCGCTTCGGTATTCGGTCTACCTTTAAATCTCGATAGTTCATCATTTCTTTTGTCGTGATTCCCAATAGGCCCTAAGCTCAAACATGTTGTCGGTTACAGCTTTGAGTGCTTTTGTCTCAAATTTTATAATATTTCTCATTTTAAGTAATTTTATCTAAAATCTTTAGAAATCGCGTATAAAATCTCTTATTGGAGTTAAAACCATGATAAAATGATGGAAAGTGAAATAAAATTATCTGTTTTTCCATTCCTAAAAGACATCTTCGTGTATATCGCCATATATATAATATTAATATGTAATATTAAAATCGGTTCGCATACTGAAGCGGTACCAAAAAGTGTAAATTAAATACAAAACTCTCTTCTTTAAATTAAAACGTATATATTATACTAATGACTTTAGCTTTCGCATACTAATTTTTACAATACTAACTGCCAAAAATAGATTTTTTAATAAGTCGCCGAAATTAATGTGTACTGTCACCGGTTGTCCGGACCCTAATCTCAAATTGAAATCCAATCTAGGAATGGAGTCACGCGATCGTTCAAAATTTGGGTCGTTCGATTGTTTTTTTATTATTTTTTTTAATTTCCACTAATCGCGATACCCCGCCGACAAGTTCAACGGTATCCATTAATATTCGTATTTTTTTGCGAACGCAAATTAATGAAAAACATATCGATTTTGCTTGTAAGCGTGCCTGGGTGAAAGCTAAATACGGCTTTGGAACATAATGGGTTTTAAGATAAATTTTATAAAATTCTTGAAACACACTATAAACGCTAATGGAACGTTGCGTATTTATTTCAATGTAAAATGTGTGTTCAGTGCCATTTTTCGCTATTAGCACTCGTGGGCAATCGGCGTCCATGTGATGTTTGCTTCCATTATTCATCACATTCCCATTTTTTAATTCGCCACAAAGCAATTCATATTGATATTTTGCACAATTTTGTCGTTTTCATTTACCAGCGTCAGTTTATGCAGTGCGTGTTTGCATCGGCAAATATAAAAAAATAAAATGGCCAATGCAGCTTTATCCATTTTACGGTGTATTGCAAATTGAATCACCGTCACTAGTAATTGAACACAGCACAATGAAGAACAAATGAAATGGTTCGCGACAACCATTTTCGGCCCAACCAAAATGCAATATATTACCATAGGAATAATCACGAAGAGTAATTGAAACGGTAGTAATTTCAATATTAATACGTCGAATTGATTGTATGAAAAATACGATAATGACAACAATTTTATTAAAATTATATGAGCTCATACTCGTATGCATATAATAAAACAAGCAATAAATTATATATTATACAACTACATTAAAATTATTATCGAATATTAAATTCATTTTATAATTTGTATATTATATTTTTATTTAAAATGGTTGTTAAAATTGATTTTATATTTATTATTAAATATTTTATAATAAAATTTTGCTTAAATATGGATGTATCTATAAATATATACATAGTGAACCAAAACTAAAATAGATAGAAAGGAAAAAGGTTTAGTAAATAGTTTATGATCTGAACTTTACAGTGTTTACATTAGAATGAATATTGTATGTAAATCCTTCCTCTAATTGACATAAGCAGAAATATATTTTTAATAAAAACCTAATAATGGCGTTGATAAAAATAAATACATATAAAGCTATGTATATTTTCAATGAGTGATAATCGAAACCATGTGAATGATACCTATTCTGAAGACTAACTTAGAGGCATTATAGCCTTAGAATAGGCCTGCATTTCGTAATAAGTGCTTACGAAAGCATTAGCGAAAAACGCTGATGTCTGATATTAGATCCTACTTCATCTCTCTATCAACTGCAAAGAATATTACCCGTTCAAATTATATCAATGATTATAAAAAAAAAAAATTGTATGATTTTTGCAACAACGTTCAGTAGACTGAGAAATATTTTTCGTAATATATTAAAGCTTCTACAGATAATTTTGTCGAATGATTGAATTTTTTGTTAACTCATCATAGGCGGATGCGTTTACATTTAGCCAATCATAAATTCATTCAATTAAATGCCATTTCTTAGTATCATCAGAAACAGTGATGCACCGATAGTGTCGGGCGCCTATGTTCAAAACATTAATTAGGCCCCTTATACTCCCCTTCTACAATAACAAATCATTTTATGAAAAAGAATTAGGAAAGCTTAATCGATTTTTTTTCGATTTATGAAAGTTTAATTAATTTATATTAAAATTTTTTCCCTTATTGGCGCCTGTGTGCGCCGAACAATCTGGCCTAATGAATTGCGCGCCGCTGATTATAAGATATATACATACATATTTACCGTGCTGAGAAAAATATATCTATATACAGCCAACCTATGGCACCGAGATTGCGACCATACTATAAAAATCGACCTATAGAAGACTATACCCACATAAAATTTGAAGTTCGATTTTTATTTGTGTTTTTTCTAATGAACGAAATCATTACTTCAAACTATTTTTCATTTACATATTTCAAAGGGCCCTATACTTTTATTAGTTTGTTTACGCGGGTGAGTTGTATTAATGTATATGATGCAAAAAGGTGTAATTGATTTGCAAAAAGGTGTATTTGATTTGCAAAAGGAGTATTTGACGTAAAAAACTTGTACAACTCTCAATAATAACAAATTTAAAAAAATATATATAAGTTATTTTATTTCTCACAGTTGTATTTTAATGGTCTAATAAACTATCAAGTTCAAAAATTACTTTGTAAAGATATTCATAATATCCCTATATTTCTCTCTCGTTATGTGGCTTAGAGTTGTGTACAGTACAGGCAATATAGTAATATTGCTTACATTTTCAGGCCTGTCTCGTTTTCCAAATAAATCAAGAACTTTAAATTCCCCAATTGCTTTAATTGAGATGTTGTTAAAAAACCGAGGTTTATTCTTTCTAAACCTTAACCAGCATATCTTTAACCAATGCATTTTTGTCCGGTCTGTTATTGCCTTTTCTAGAGACTTCAAAATCTTCTCGCTTTATTTGACAAAAAAAAATGAATTCGAGAAAAACTTTATGAGTATGTTTTACCTTATTGACAGTGAATTTATTTATATAGTTTTTCACTTCAAATTAATTGTTTGCATTTCAAATTAACCCCTTTACAATGAACATTTATAGGGAATGTTTGAAAATGTTTTATTTGAAATGCAAGTGGGTTAATTTGCAATTCAAAATGGTATCTAAATCTAAGCAATATGTATATTAACTATTTTGTACGAAAAATATTTGTTAGCAAATAATAAAAAAAATATTTTAATTAATAAAAAAATACATAGTTATAGAAGAAAATCTATTTAAGTTTGCCTATCAAATGTTATTTTGTATAGTAGTATACGGCAAAAATATTTAATTAGCATGTGAAATTATCCGTGTATAATGTATTAAGGTTTAAATATGTCTTTGATGTTAATCTATACAGACATTTTGTATACTTTTAATCACTATCAGAGGTTATAAAGCCCCATTGTACAGAATTGTAAAGACCTGTCGAATAAAACCCCGATCCGGCTGTCTCTACAAATCTCGACAGAACGGAAATGAATGCAGCCAGCTCCGCATCTCAAACGGTAGACGATAAAAGAAATCTCTTGCATGCAAATTCGTCCATTTTATATATTTTTATGGAACCTGCGCAATTACAGCGGGTGTGAAGAGAGCGCGATCCGACATTCAAAATCGCAAATACATTCCGGGGAGGAAATCTTCAAGAGTGATCCGCGTTTGTACAGTAAAGGGAGGGGGGCAATAAAAAAAAAGCTTTTTGTGAGTCTAAAATTGATGTGGGGCTAAAAGGTTCCGTTTAACGCGTTCGAACGCCACCCCGACTCCTCTCCGCGGAACATGTGGAATATGAAAAACCAACAACGATTACCGAGCCCGCTCAAATTACAATATCCATTATCGGCGATCAATTGGATGTCGGCATTGCTGGAGACATTCAATTCGATTTCACTCGGCTTATATCGAGAGACACATTTGCGTTTTTCACATTTAAATTTGAATACGAACTGCGAGGGCGGTGCTTCGCAGCAATTTTTTAAGAGATCGCGATACCTCGAGTGGTTAACCTCGAGGTATTGTGGCGGATCGCTAGCGGGAGAGTGCGAGATCGGGGAATGGATGTGAATGACCCGGCTGGTGTAAAGGGGACTAATCCACTGGGAGAATAGCACGTTCGATAGCTCTGCTCTACACAGCGTTGTTCTACAATGATATATTTACAGAAATATCGAATATTCCACGATTTACCTTTATTTCGTGCAACTCGCCACGAGCACAAGTCAAATGCGGCGTTCATTACCGCATTACCATCCAGCGCGGTGGATACATAAATCATATACATCAATCAAACTTTGGGTTGTAAATAATTCGGCCAAAGTTCACTGGAACAAATACACATTTGATGGACAAAGGCATGGGACGGCGCCCGTGGGGCATGGCGCAACTTGGGCCGTATTTGGGTTAGGTGTCAAAGTTGTGCTAAATAACTTAAAGATAACCGTAATGTGCGTTGAATTGAAGACAACCGACCGGTGATACCGTGAACAATACCCGCAAGACCGACTGGAAATTGGGTATACCGCCCACCATTAATTTTCAAATATAACTAAACTATCTCTATAAATATCCATAATTAATTTTATATAATATATATATTTATGTAAGCCGAGATAGCGAATGTACTATTAGTAAT
>JAGXCT010036399.1:65151-84760 GCA_022495035.1 Philopotamus ludificatus | reverse complement strand
AGGCAAGTAGGAGGGGGTTTGTCTCGGTATTCGTTTGTTTTCTTCTCTAAGGCGTTATCTGCTTATAACGAGTCACAAGTGACAAGTAGCGAGCAACCATAATAACAGTTAAGTACTTGTTGAATGGTATGGCATACCTTTGAAGATTTATCCACGTATGACTTAATATTTTAAGAATTTTGAATTTCATTATTGGAGAAAAGCTGCATTAGTCCCATTAGCACATTTTCTTGGAGTTCTTAAAGTTAATGTATTTCTTTCAAATCCTTTCATCTCTACTTCCAGCTTAAGTTACTCAGAAAATTTTCAATATATGGTCTATATCTACAATTCCATTAAAATTAATATTCCTGAGGACGTCGCTGCGTTTGATAATCCTTCGGAGGTATTTTTTGTTGCATGATTAAAGATTTTTACGTTTAATTTTTCTCTAGTCCTGTAGATTGGATGGTCATTATTTATTTTTTCACAGAAAAAAATGTCAAAATCAAGAAAAATGCAGTGTTTTACAAGTTTTTCTTCTCTAGGATGTAGAATTAGTAGTAGTCGTAAGTCTAAAACTAACTGTTTTAAATTCATATTAGATTGCATCGTACTAACAAAGTTCACGGTCGTCTTATTAAATGACTTTGATGAAATTTTAATTTATTCTCTAAACTCTGGGCCATTGCTATATATTTTCTGAAAAAGTTGTGAACAAAGGCCCATTGTTTTGATTCATACCAAGTGTCGATTGGGTCATTCAGTAACTCCTGTGAGACCATGCGTTTGCTGTATATAATAGTGCCCCCATTTTTATGTCGCAGTATAGCTAATACTTGAGAAGCAAGATCGTTCTCGAAAATATTCCAGTAAATGGAATATATTACAACTTATTTTCATAATATGAGCCATTGCAAAATTATTCATCACTTGTCTTATACAGGGCATGCTGATTTTCCTACTTTTCCTAGACTGAAAAATATAACTTTCGCGAAATGTGAGGACAGATACTTTCAGAAACTCTCCTCAAACCAGAGAATAACTCTGCTGTACCACTTGGCCGACTATGTAGATATATTTGATGTTAAATATCGCCATTTCATATAACAGAATAATTAATGACAGTATTTAAATATTATTTTAAATAATCCTAGCATATTTATCTTTTCTTGTTGTTATTTTATCTTTTTACACAATATTTACTTTTAATATTATATTTTTTTTATGTTTTTCTGCGTGATTGGCGAATTAGGTAAATCTGTATTGCCAATCACGCATTGTTTTTTATGAAAAAAATAAATAATAATCAAACTGATTTGTTCTGTATATGACGAACTAAAGCAATGTTTAATTCAACTTTTTAGTAATTATTGAGTTGTTCTATAACTTTAGGTTTACATAATATATCTTTTTATTGTGTTCGTATAAGAAATAAAAGTATTAGCGCTTAAACTGTTACAAATATTGACAGTCAATCTAATAATACGTATGTGATAATATAAATGATATAAAATATTAATGATATGAACTAAACCAAGTACACACTTAAGTCAGTAATCTTCGATTACATAATAAAAACATTTTAAGAAACATTGTATCTCTAGCATTATAAAAAATGTAAAATGATATTGTGTATTTCTTAGAATAACAAATAATTCTTTGAGGAAAAATAGCATATGCATTACTTTGAGTTTAACATAAAAAATATATTTTAAACTAGATATTATATCCTCTGAATTACCTAAACATTTTCATCTGAATATTAAAATATATCTGAGATCCTAAAAGAGAAGCAAATTTTATTAAATAGAAGTTTATTTTAATTTTCAGACGATTTGTTAGTTTCAAAGAGTGTATTAAAAATCTAGCAGAGTTATAAGAATTATTTGTAATAATAAAGCGGTAAATTACTACTACTTCTAAACTACTACTAGCCTACTTCAAAAATAATTAAGGTTGTTTTTTTTTATATTACTATGTATTGGTTAATTCATCGGAAAAGCATTAACGGCCAAATGATAATGACAAAGATGTAGCTTAAGAAAAAGGAGCGGAAAAACTAACACATTCGCACACCTTCGTCAATGCAATGAGGGTAATAAAACGTCTCTGTTCCCTAAACTTTTGTCCTTTGTATATCCTACATATATACGTACGGAAGCCCTACAAAGCACCAAAGTTTTTCTAGAAAAAGCTCCGTGGCAAAAAGCCGTTGGGGTGTAGTAGTGAGGTGTGTGCCCGAGCTTTAAGCTCTCTGCCGATGTCCCTATTCTGAATCGCAGACCGAAGCAATCAATTATAAGTCGATGATTTCTGTTCGGGATGTAATGCCTCGTTAGGGGCCGATGGAGCGGCTATCTGGGTATTGGAATAAAAGCATACATCGGCAACCTTTTAATTGCAACATCAATTAAAAAATAAAAATAATTTATATAAATAAATAAAACTCAAATATATAATAATAATAAAGGCGTATACTATTTTCTGTTTATATAATATATAGCTTATATCGATTTATTAAAAGGTTGCCCACCGCCCGATGAAAGCAAACTGGGGTATTGAGGAGAAATGAGCCAATTTTCATTTGTTAAACGTAGGCCCTGAGTGTTTTAGGATATTCTCGTCCAGAAAAAAAAGAAAATATTCTTTGCGAAATTCTCTGCACGGTTTTCGGGATATTTTCCACATACGGAATTATTTTCATAACCTAAATTATATAAGTATACGCATCGTTCAGCAACTGTGTACATAATACCACAAAATAAGCAAACAAACGTTTGTATATTATATTCACGGATGGAGTGAACGGAAAATTTCGACTGTAAAAATATTGTAATGGTAGTCAAATATTGTGTTTATCGAATCACGGGGCATAAACCAAACAATGGGTTTATGCGTTTTAAATAATTGGTTTAATTTAAAAATTGTGCGGAACTATTTTCCGTGTTATATAACGGTCATTCATTATCTATATGCCATCGTCCATTGTTTGAAACAAGGCCGATTGTCGCAAAAAAAGTTTTCAGATGTCAATGGAGAATTGTTGTGATTCAATTGGCCGACAAAAAAATTGACATGGGTCGCAGAATTGAACCCTAGTCCGAATACTAATATTTATTAGGATAACGGGTAGAGTTTTCACAAAAAATTATACAACTAATCTTTTTAAGATAAGCTTATATTTGCATGAATAATATATTATATATATCATTCTGTTTAACATATATTTGAGGGCAAAATAAAATATTGAATAAACATTAAATATGATTTTTAGCAAAGTTAAGAGAGCAAAAATATATGAAATAATAATACCTTTAATCAATTATGAATAAAAACATGTTTATACGAAAGAATAGTAAAATATTGGAATAATATATATATATATATATTATTTTGTTCCCATGTAAAATTAACATATCATCGATTTGCTTTTATATTCTATAATCGTATTGTTATTTTTAATTTATTGATTAACAATTTCCATGAAAATCTTTTTAGATATCGATAAATATTCTCATTCAAATTAAGCAATTAATATCTATAATATAATAGTTTTATATTTTACATATTTCAAATATGTATAAGCTTTCCGAAAAAATTAAATTTAAAGTAAATTATTAAAATTACTAGTAATCGTAAAAGTTGAACAAGTGTTCCTCTTGAATTAAATTATGATAAAACCTTACAATTAAATATTTTATACAACGAACTGAACTATGAGAACGAATTTTTCTAAAGAAATCCGTATACCTTTGCTAGCCTAATTTAAACTTTAGATTATTTTTTTTAAAGATACTATTATTTAAATTTAAATTGAGAAATGGATATAACCAATCTTATTTCCAACAATAATTCAAAAGCTCATTATTTAATTCAATTAAAAATATTGGGCTGAATATAAAATAAAAATTGAATAGGATTATTTAGGTAAAATCTTCTAAAATGAAATTATTCTGGAATTGATGGGTATGGATATATCATACGAAGATGAATAATATTACAAGGTAAACCGTGACGTTACAGTTACGATTTTTTGTTGTGGTGTTTTTACATCAGTTTGTCACCGATTATCGTCGAGTGTACAGTTAAACTTTCGCATAGTTTTAAAGCCCAAATTTGTAGTCTACAGTTTATTTTTTTATCCCTAGTAAAATTAGTCTTAGTCAAGGCCGAAAGTTGGGGGAGCCATTTACGATTGTTCGTGCTATTTTTATTCGATAGAGGATTTTGGCTAACAGAAGCTCCCGACTCTGCAAAATTTATAGAGACATCTCAAAAACGCCATAAATGGCGTTAATATAAATACTTAAAAATATGTAAAACTGGTGATAAAGGATTAAACGATAAAAAAATATCAGAAAGATCGCAAAGCCATAAAAGAATTGTCACAAGATCTCGACTGTTCCTGGTTAAAAGTACAAGACTATTAAAAAAAGAGTGCGTCATAGTTGGCTGTATCGATTTTACTTTATTTAAAAATAAAATATTCTTCCATTCTAAAAAATTGTATAAAAAAAAACCTTGTAGATGATAGTTTAATAAGATATCCATGAAAGTGTCGGATAAAGTGAGACGTAAAAAATAAAGTTTCCAAATAATATATATTTTATTACATCTTTCTCCCATCAATATTTACTATCGGATACTATATTATATAGAAATCGAAACAAAAATGACGCTAGAGTAAACTTAGTCAATTTGTTGCTGAGGGGGAGGGAGCAATGCTTAAGCGAGACACTCATTGTTGGTTCGGTGTTGGGTTATTCATTGGCCAAGTTTGGCACATTGAAAATAAGTAACAAGGTATTGTGAACAAAGTTTCTCTGGGAGGCTTGAATACATTTTCCTTTGTAGCACCCTACAGTGCCACACACACAGTCCTCCGTAAGGTGGGGGCGGGGGGGCGGTTCCAGAGGGAGGTCTAGGCACTGAAAGAGTATGGGAAGGCCTCTCCGGACTCACATTTGTGACTTCTAACCGAAGTTTGCCATCTCGGGACACCTCCGAGCTTAAACGAGTTAACTCTGATTCAATCTGCATAAAGTTTGCCGCTAAGGAGTACACTCACCGTAACGGAGACAAATAACGCATATCCCCGGACGTTTCATGCTTTTGTGATTTTTTAATGTTTACTGTAATAAAACAAATTAAATAACATATCAAAGCTAAGAATCTGTATTGAGATTATTAAGCATATTTTGCTACAATTAAAACGTTATTAATAAATAATTCATGGACAATTTGGATCTGATTGTGAAATGCACGTGCCATTGCGAGATTTTTCAGCTCGTGTACATATTAAAAACGTAATAAATTTATTATATCTATCCTGTTTACATCCCGACAGACAATTTCAATGAGAAAAATATGAAAAATCAAGGACAATATTTTCGACAGACGTATATACATATATATATATGAAGGAAAAAATGAAGATTTACGACATATTTTTTTTATATACGTTGTTAAACCCTTTGTAAGAAGTGTTTACATCGAAAATATCATTTCCAAGGTTTTTGTTCGGCGTGAACTCGTATAACTATTTATACGCACGTGTACAAATACAATTTTATGGGATCGTTAAAGAAATATGTCCTCGGTAAATATTTTTAAATTGTTCGTAATACAATACTAAAAATAATATAATTTTTGATGTAATAAATACTATTGTCGGAGAAAACATGAAAATAACCATGATTTTGTTCTGTATAATTTTTAATTTGAGAAAGTCGTGATATATTTTTCGCAGAATAATTGTTTTGAATATTTTGTGGCATTCCAAATTAAATTATCACGATGAGAAATATTTATTTTAAAAACTTATATAAATGTATATATTTTATTCAGGACGACGAAGTGAAAAATTGCTTTGCAATACCTGAGGAAAATAACGTTGAAACTTTTTTGTTTTACAAAACTCTTTCAAATTGTTTTATATATTTTTTAATTGACATCGACGTATTATTTTTGGTGTTTTCTTGATTTCTATCTAACCTTTATTATAGTTATTCACAAAATGATAAAAATTTAAATAAAAAACATCTTATCTCTATAGATTATGGCATGAATCACAATGGCGACTCGTGAGTAAAATATTTAGGGGTGCTGCGAAATATTAAAAATCAAAAAGTAAAAGTAATAAAATAAGAAACTATTAGCACATGGCTCAAAGAAGCTGTGAGTCAGTAAGACCGCGCTATAGTGAGTCAGTATTACTGCACCGAGTCGCAGCGCTAAGCGGCGAGATTCCTCCCGCACTCCGCTACCGGCCCGCATCCGTCCTATACCCGATGGTGGTAGCGCTGATAAGGAGACAGTGCACTACATTGGGCAGAGTAACACTGCCCGCGTAAGCACTGACCAGGTTAATAAATATAAATTATATTTATATTAGTGAACACATAATACATAATCAATAGACATATAATAATATATAAAAATATATTTTACCTCAATTTGCTTAGGGGTGCTGCAGCTCTGCATTGTACATGAACGAACCACATCTGATTAATCAAGTATAATAAAATAAATTATAATTTTATGCAAAATAAAGATCATTTTTTAAATTAACAATATGATAATTTGAATAATATTTTTTTTAATTATGGTTTTACTCCGTCATAATTTGTTTTTGCTATTCTTTCGAATGGGATATTCATAATATTCTAAATATCTCAATAAAAACGCTTAATTATATATCTCCAATGCAACAGAGCTTCAAAATTAAATGGGTTCTAGAAATGAGATTTTTTTAAAGTAATATGGTGCCGAAATAGAACGCAGTATAGTTTTGTATTTAAAAAATGCTTCGAGTTACACAACCCGTTCTTACAAAGTAATGTAAATTCTTTAATTTAATCCATTATTAGGTGATTATTTGTTGAATCAACCAATATTATCTTATTTATAATAAAGATGATCACTTAAATCAAAAGGATTCAAGAAGTAATTCAAACTTGCTATAAAATAAAGTCAGTAATACTCGTTAGATCGTGGAAAATTGTTTAATTCTTTTATGGATAGAAAGATTTGTTTTAGTTATAAGCGAAAAGGATATTATTTATAATCTCACTTAAAAGTAAAAATTATCAATTTTATTAGTTACATCTCATAACTTTCTACTATTGATACTTTATTGGGGTTCATTGACTAATATGTAAATAAGTATATATCTCTTAAATAAAAAATTGTTGAAAGTATCTTGTAAACAAACTAAAATATCATATTCTTAAATTTTTAAATCATATAAAAATTCCCTACTTACCAATAGCGCGGATAATTAGAAGTATATATTTGTATATTTAACCTCGAGCTAATGTATATATTTAGAGCGATAAATATACAATTTTAAAAGTTTTGGTCGACCTTTATTCTAAATAAATAATAAAATCACGTATTAGTATGGTTTAAAATATTTTAGGAAGGTTAAAGAAATCATGGCAATTTATTATAATGTGCCCGATCAATATTCGCGTGATTTTAAAATACTTACGGCAATATTCAGAGTTCCACAATCGGGCTACGTAATATATTAACCCCATCGCATCGTTAACACGGAAGCAAAATATAATTCGCACTGAAGTATGTTTCATTTGCGAACTGCCGTAAAACAAAATTTTCGTTCTCAACACCAATAACAATAACAATAATGCAAAATAGTTGGTGGCGGCGAAGAAAATGGGGTGGCGGTCGGAACGGGGATCTACCCCCTCCACTGGAAATCATAACGGCCGTCTCGCATTTGAATCCGGCGGTTATGGGCCGTAATGAAGAGAGTCCATTAGCGAGAGTCACGCCAGCCGACTGTTGTTGGCCGGCGGCGCGGTGTTTACCCGTGTTCATTGAAAGAAACTTTTATTGCCCATTGAACTAATGAACTTCGCCGACAAATAAAACATTCCTCCTCCTATTATACGTCCTTTCTCTGCGTGTCCTTGTCGGGGGATGGATGAGCCGGCGGCTGGTCTTGGCGGTAAAAAAAATGTCTGTAGGTCACGGCGCTCGATTGTCCCTTTGTAAAACATCTCGGTTTACATTAGGGCGACGTCGTGTTAAAGCTTTATGTACTGGTCGTTTACAAACTGTGGGTCGGCGACCTTAACATATCTGCGACACATATCATGAATGCTAAAAAACATAATATAAATAAAATGATAATAAATACTACGTATTTTCCTGAAAAAAATGTTGCAATAATATTACGTTGTGTTACGTGACATAACACGTGACGTCAGCGCCAGCTAATTTAATTAGCACAGGCTTATCGCCATGCATTTCCATTAACGGATCTAATAACCGTTGTTTCCCGACACAGAATTATTCTAAAACTTCCCGGTATACAGTGAAAATTCATGCAACGGACATGGGATAATTCAGAACAAATTCAACGTTTCCGGTTCAATGTTGAAATATTAACTCGACTCTATAAATACTGAAACTATTGTCATTCTGCGATTGCTTTGTCCGATGGCATAAAAAGCATGGACTAATATTAATTATAAAGTTAAAACAATCAATCTCTCATGTCTCAGTGTTTCATTTAATTTATAGTAAACACATTGACATATGTATTACATATTCGTCACATATACACATCACATAAGTAATTTATTAATCATTAATTCGAAATGTTTGTCGATCGATCGTCCGTCGACTGGGATGACTAAGAAGAAGCCGTGATATATACGGTGCTGGTCATCGCTCGTAGATGATGATGATGATCGGAAAGTCTCTCCACCTGGATCAGCAGGGTCTCCTGGTATTCTCCCTGTATGCGTCCCAGACGGTGGCAACCACAACGGGGGTCTGGTGCTTGAGAATCAGCAGGGTTTCACTTTTTTGCGTCGTCTGTTATTGATCTATGGTGTCGTATGTCTGTCAATTGTTAGTCGGTGTGGTTTAGCATGAGAAAGACGAGGGGAGTATTCAGAGCCATGACGGCATCCGTGTGTAACGCAGCAAGATGGCGTCTACATCTTACGACGGAGCGAAATTGCGGAAACGTCTTAACGTTTTGACCATGTGTTCATCCATGATGTTTTTAGGTGCCAAGCTGCATCAACTTGGCCTCAAAGACAATCCTGGTTGTGACTTGTGCGACGAACAAACTTCGGACTATATCTTCTGGACGTGCCCGGAGAAAACTCCGCGAGGAAAACCATGCTAGATGCGATCAGGCTAGCCCCTGGCTCTATCGGTCATCGAGACTTGATTTCAAGTGGCCCTGCTTTCAGCGCCTTTGCGGTATTCGCCGACCTGGCCGGAGCGAGAATCGAATTCCCAAACCCCAACCCTTAGCCCACATGGTCACGGTCTATCAGCTATTCTTTGCACTGTATAGGTTACTGACTGTCGTTATGTAGCTCCCTTAACCGTTTAGACGCCACGGCGTGCAGGCACGCGAAATCGTCTAACCATCAGCGCCACGGCAAATACTACTACGAATTTATTTATGAATAAATATAATATTTTGAACTGAAACTTAATGTAGGGACATCTTTTGCAGGCATTGTGATTGTTAGAATGTCGATATGTTTAGCCGTTCCATTTTATTTGAAGTTTATACGGCGTACGGTAAAAATCCATATAATTGGCTTGGCAATTAAAGGGTTAAAGGTCGACTATACTTGGTTGTACCGCAGAAAGGGCCTTAAAATATACTTAAATTATACTCCAATGTACCCTGATCATTATTTTGTAAAATTAATAATCAAAAAATGATTCATGTTGTAAATACTAAAAAGGTTATAAACTCCATCATTTGTCTATGATGGAACATATTGTTCATTGTCTTTTAGGTGCTAAATAAAAATATTGTAGTAAAAAATCTCGATTACCATTAAAAAGTAGGTGTGACGAACGATTATTCAAGATATTGTATATTGAAAAATCACGATTTGATGCTAATTCATTTTTTGGCAATACAAATTCTATATTAACATTGTTATACTGTAATAAAATGTATATTTTTAAGAATAAAGTCCATAATATTGGGTTTAACAGAAAGTTCTGCCAAGAAGCAAAATGTTAGAGCAAAATCCTTTTTTGACAACATAGGAGATTGCAGAAAGTCTTCAATTAGCTCAACAAAATATTTCGGACCATATTCGGAAACTAGGATTAGTGTGGAAATATTCGAGATGGGTGCCACGTGAGTTAAGTGAGAATAGTTTGAACGATTGAGTCATCATATGCACATCTTTAATGAAACAAAATCAAACCCTTTTTGGACCGGATGATAATTGGGGATGAAAAGTGGCTAACCTATGAAAACATCGTATGGAGAAGAGCATATTATGAATCCGGAAAACCTGCCCCCTCTACCTCTAAACCGAAGTTGAGCCTGAATAACAGAATGTTATGTATATGATGGGACATTCGAGGACCAATACATTTGTGCTGTTGAAACCGAATGAAGAGCTAAATTCGGAGAGAAACTGTCAGCAAATAGATTATTTAAACACAGCGCTCCAAAAAAAGAGGCCGGCGAGGTTCAATGCGAAGGACATCATACTGCTTCATAATAATGCTAAGCCACTTAGTGCTTTGGGGACTCGTCAGAAACTCGCAGAGCTAGGTTAGAAAATTCTATCGCATCCACCATACTTCCCGGACGTAGCACCATCCGATTATCACTTGTTTTTGCCCCTACAAAATTTTTAGCAGGGCAAAAAAAATCATAAATTAAGAAGATATCAGACACTTATTCAATTTTTCGTCTCTAGGGATGAGGCATTTTTAAAAATGGAATATACAAGTCATAAATAATGATGAAAATTAGATTAATTAGATTATTCAATAAAGTGTATTCAAGGTATGAAAAATATATTATTTGTTTTATTCTAAAAACGGACAAAACTTTCCCGTAGACCCAATATGTGTCATTTGTGCATGAACTAAAAGTTGTTATAGAAGAAAAACGTCACGGAAAGCCGTCTCGGAAGGTTATCGTAAAACAATGCATACTGCAGTTGCCGTAAAAGCTTTTGTGGGTTATAAAAAATAAGCTATTTAGCAAAGTGGCTTTTAAAAATTTTATCACTCACCTTTAAGACCTTGTCTAGACCTTGCCTCTGACGACTATTTATATTTTCAAAAATAAGATTGGAAAAAATAACATCATTTAATGTTATACAATTCATATTTTTGTACTATAGATTAGTGTAAGTCTTTTTTTATAATTGGAAGATCAACCAGTACAAGCTTTCGTCCGTATACTATCAGTTGAAACACTTATAAATATCAAACTCACCGAATCAAGTTCTTTCAGCTAGGCCTTATCCCTTTGCGTCGTTATAAGCTCACTTCTATTGGCCATATTATTTAATAAATCTCCAGCGGAGTCGGCTTAACCGACCCGTGGATAACATTTTTTTTCTTATAGGAATACAATTATTTAAATAAAAGGGTAAAGTTTCAATCCACTCAGTTCTTGCTCGACCCTGTTATGCTCGTCCTATAGTGGATATGCTGGCCTAACTTGCCTGTGTACTCTAGATATAACGACGAAAATTTTTACATACATTCTTGGTTTGAAGCAACATTCGTCTAAGCAGGGAATGGTGTGGGATAATTCGGGTTTGCTCTTGCTCTGAACGCCCTTTAGACAGAGTAACTAATTACCAAGTCAGCGTGGCCGATTGAGTCGGAAGCCTTTCGATGAACTGACGAACCCATCAAGGCAGCTTTGCCTCGGAAGCCTAGCCATATAGCAGCTCTGACCTGCGCCTTCAGATCTAGCTAAAGCTCGTTTGCTAACTGGAAGGACCACCGTGGATGATATGCAATATGCTCGCGTAAGCAACAGGAGGGCAAATCTGTAACCAGACAATAATCGTCTCCGAATAGCCGAGTTTTCTGCTCTGTGAGCCTAGATGCTCGCTTTGTAGGTACTAATGGTTACAAAAATCGCTTGATTATAAATGGTTAACAACTTGTAGTCAAGATCCTGCCCCAACTAGAGCCTGCTATTCTCTCAAAGCACCATAGTCCATGATTGGCCTTATAACCCTGAGGTTGGTTTTTGCCACCTGGAGGACACCTCCGTCTCAAACATGATGTCATGACTGTGACGAACGTTCTCCAGGTTATCTGCGTTATATGCGTGAGGATTCCTAGATTTCTATCAAAGATTTTTCCGCTAGGTATTTTCAGCTAGGTGCAATTTTAATGTTTCGTTCCTCCGAGAAGCTAATGCATAGAGATCTTTGTAACAAACCCTTAATAAGGAAGCATGTGCTCTTGTTGCTGGGGAATCTGAGTCTGTTCAAAGAGTCGCAGGTTTCAATGTTTTTAGTATAGAGTTTTAGTATTGGTCGTATTCTATAGAAATGATTTATACGTTTACATCTGTTTCGATTTTAACACTTGTGACAGACCTACATCTACATGTATTCGCCAGTAGATATTCACTACAAGAAGTGTATCTCTTATCCTGTTAATATTTGATTTAAAAATAAACTTATGGCCTGTTTTATTTTTTGCTTACTTACTATTTGTTTGCTTGGTGTCTTGAGGCCTTATCATATAATATCTATAGAATGCATAAATATTTTAGTGAAAACTCAGTGTATCAAAATATCTTAAACGGGAGCCGACTGAAAACTCATATTCCATTAATTTCAGGATATTTATATTAATGTAAATATTGATTTATTAGTAAAATAAGCATAAATTTCGTGATAAGTATACAATTGAAAAATAACTCAATTGAATATAAATGAATTATCCTTGATGTAAAGTCATCAATAAATAAAATAGATAACCTTTTAAGATATATAGTGCATAAAATTATTTAGCATATGACTTTGATTTATTAATTTATTTATTTATCTTATAAAAAATGCGTGATTGGTATTACAGAATAACCCAGATCGCCAATCACGCATAAAAACATAGTAATAACATATATAATAATAAAGAAAAGAAAAGATCAACGAAATGGCGATATTTAACATCAAATATATCTCTACATAGTCGTTGAGCAGAGTATTAGCTCGGATTACCTGAGAGTTTCCGAGAGCACATGTCCTCACATTTGGCGGAAGAAAAAACATACGCGAACGAGCTCTATGGTAAGCCCTTTACAAATTTGAAAGTTATCGTTTCCAGATAGATTATATATATAGATTATTTTTTTAAAGAAGAGTAAAAAATACTATTTTTAATTTCATTAACGACCCTATTCATGTTATTTAAAAGACATATTATTGGAGAAATGTGCCAAGGCACACTTAGCATCGTCTTAACAAGACTTTCAAGTGACCATCCTAAATATGTTACTCTGGTATTACCAGTTATTTAATAGCGGATATGATCTGGTAATTCATTTCATTGCGCTTATTATATATTTTCTCTGATACGGTTATACTAATCTTATAATATCTATTATGATAATTAGGCAATTCTGATTTATATTCTTTCGCATTCATTATTATATACGAAATATATTACGTATCTCCAATCTATTTAGATAAAATTGATATATCATCCTGCACACTATCTGAACAAATAACAACAATGGAGAAACAGTAATTTATGGTATCTAATACAAAATCTCTATGTTTTATGTTCGACAACGGTTCTCCGCAAGTCGACCCCCTTCTCCGCCCAAGACAGCCATTAACATTTTTAATCAAGAGATAATCTTTATCGTGCCACAAAGCAGATATTGGCCGATGGCTGCTCAATTTTCGCCATGGTCCGCGCCGTCAACGCCAGTAAATTTGGAATTATTAATGGACGGTTTGGTCTGGGGCCTGTGCGGCCTTCTGTGGCCGCTCGTAAAAATGGCCGAGCCGCCTTTTACGACTTAGTTTTATGACATCCGATGAAGTATTCCTGTGACCCCCTGTGAAGCCTGTAAAAAATGAATTTTTCAGGGCGAGCCAAACTCATTAACCCCCGACACTCGATAGCGAATCGTAAAACATGCGTCGGTTATGGCTGCGAAAAAGTTTGCGACCAATCATCGATACGGATGCAGGTTATATCACATTATAATATATATTTTCATATAATCTTACGATATATTTTTAATTATTTAATTGCTGTATATTTTTTTATATGTAAATACTTTACATTAAAAGTATGAAAACGCCACGTTTCGTAGGGATAGTCTGAATAAAAAGATGTACGATAACGATAAGAGTGTGGCGCGTTATTATTATCTTCGCCGCTCGCTACTGTACCTCGTACAGTAGCAGCAATAAAAACCTTTACATGTCACAGCGAAACATTTTACAACGGCAGAGTGCTCAAAGCACCTATGTTGCCGAAAACACATTAGTTTGCCGCATTGTGCGAACAAAAATTATACTTTCTCTCATTGTCGTAAAGTTAAATGGTTGTGGGTGACCGAATTTCGCAAGAAAGGAACGTTTTAACTTTGCTGAAAGACTATTTGCACATACTCAATTACAGGACAGACCAAAAAATATATATCTTACAAGACTGTCATTAGAAATCAGACTCTTGTTCATTAGACGTACAAATAAAATAATGCTAGACTTATTTAGCACGATTTTTTTTGACAAAAGTAAATTATTTATTAATTAAAAATTATAGAAAATGTAGCCTTTAGTAGCTTGATTTAAGTTCATATAAAATTAATCTTCTTTATTTTAAAATCCACGAACTAATGAGGCACAATAATAATAGTAAATTCAATAAATGATTTAAATAAGACGATTTTTTTTTTATTTTATTCAATTTTTACATTTTTAAAGGAAACTTTTAGCAAATAAAATGTTAATAGAGTTAAAAATAAGCTAATTAAAAATTTCTACAAATAATAATAATCTGAACAAATAAGAGTTAAAAACTTACTAGGAAAATATTAGAAACAGAAACAATTTTTTTTTAGAGAGTAAAGTATAAAGGGAACAATTATATCAGTTAAAAAAATAAACTTGAAAGTAAAATCCTAATTTTCTTTGGTTTTCTTTATACTATCATAAAAATTGTACACTATAACGATATAGGAATTTTGTCGATGGAGTTCAGTTGATTATATTCTTTTAGTTGTAGTCTATCTAAGAATCTTTAGAAAAAGAATAATATATTTTAACGTGATTAAATTTTACACTAAAATTAATCTATTGCTTAAAAATATAAGCATTCAATATAATTGTGAAAAAAAAATGCAGGTAAATAATAGTAAATATTAAAATAATTATTATTACTTTACTGAAAGGGATTAAATTTGTACCGAGAAATTTAAAAAATATGTATTTTTAATAATACGCATAAATATATATTTGTTTATTATTTTTTAGTAATATAGAATATATTTAAATATTAGTAATTTATTAAAAAATGTGTAATTCTACTAATGATAGAAAAATAGGAATTTTTAGCTTTGATTTTTGGTATCAGCTTTTTAAATCAACTTTTCTTTTACATAATTGGCTTAAGACTATTATCATCATTAAAAAGAATATATCTGTTCGAGTTAAAGAATTACTTAAATTAAAATAAATGTTTTATATATATTTTCTATAAATGCATTATATAAAGAAATCGATTTCGATAATAAATAAGACGCAATAGTTAAGAATTATTTTTTAAAAATATGATAATAGCTTTACTATAAATAATAGATTTAATATTCTTTATTGTTTTAATTAGTTAAACGTCTCTAATTTACTGGTATCGTGTATGAGAAAAGTTAATTTTTCCTAAAATATATGACGCGAACGAAATGGCTCTCATTCCATTTGTTTACTTCGGTCTATAGAACCGGCTAAAACGAAACGACACAGGATGAAAATAAAAAAAAGGTGCGCTTAAAGTAAAAGACAGTATAATAAAGTTTATATTATTGTTGAGATAAAATCCAAGAAAGAATGTCGGCACGAAGAGCGAGTCCACGGAGGCGTCCAGGTTTTACGATGCAATGAATCCAGGGGGAAGATATCACTCATTGGCTGTCAGAGACTTTCACCGGGATGACGCTGATCAAATCCAATAAAATTAGAACCTGTTTTCGCCGCTTTTAATCTCGCATCAAATTGCGCTTAATAAAAAAGAGAGAAAGTGACATGGCCTGTTGAGAAGTCGTATAAAAACACTGTACTTTGTCCCAGTAATTTTGGCCGAGAAGTAGACCAAGATAATGTTGGATACGGCTGCTAACATTTGCCATTTCCTGGCGAGATAAACATATTGCATGTAACAAAGATATTCCCTGGATGATAGTCCAGAGACAGGGAAATTAAATATCGTGTATACGGTAAACATCAAGAGGGTATACTATAGAATTTTGCTAATACTATTTAATATGATACAATAGAGATATAATATCTATTTTTTTAAATTCATTTGAAATTAACAAAACTTAATCTTACAATATTAATGAGAGCACATTTAGGATGTAGCAATAATTAAAATAGACAGGATGATGCTGTAACAAAGCGTCGCTAACGCTACGACGTCAGTATTGTTAGACGTCGGAAGCAAATCGGCGGCAATAATGTTATATCACAGGCTGTTATTCCGTTTGAGGAGATCAGCTACCTGATGCGTTATTAATTAGCCTGCCATTGTTACCTGTAGGATGGCTATCGCTTAAGTGCAAATATTTGATCTGCTGCTAATAATAAATAAAATGTAATAAATTATTTATTATGCAAAAAAAATAACAATTAGTTTACTTCGATAAGTGTAAATAATAAAAATTAAAAAGTTCGTAAAAAAATAATTATGTAGGTAGTTTGACGCGTTGGAATTAATTAATGTATTGTCATTTATCTTGCTTTGATTAAATAATTATAAGCAAATAAAATAAATTTTAATATTACTGAAATAATA
This sequence comes from Philopotamus ludificatus, assembly GCA_022495035.1. Taxonomy (NCBI): domain Eukaryota; kingdom Metazoa; phylum Arthropoda; class Insecta; order Trichoptera; family Philopotamidae; genus Philopotamus; species Philopotamus ludificatus. The sequence goes on along the minus strand of JAGXCT010036399.1, from coordinate 67,969 downwards.
ATAAAAATAACCAGTGTCATGGTTTGACACTGGGGGAATATTAGTGTGAGAGAATTATTATCCTTGCTTCTTTAAAATCCGTAGAAGCTTCATTGAATCTATATACTAATAAATAACCCTTTATAATCCTTCTGGTATGCATTCCATATATCGTAATCAAATAAATATATTTCCACTTGCCAGTGCCAAAAAAGAATTCCCAGAATTAATAGATTTTCGCCAGTAGCTTAACCTATCTGGGTACTAAACTTAATCGCGGTTAAATCATCAAACTGATTGTATGTTACCTGCAAGTCACGACAACGCTTATTAAATATTTAATTCTGATATACGACTAGTCTCATTTTTGTAATCTTTTCACAAATACTTAAAGCACTCATTGCTTCAAAATAGATATTAAAAAATAAATAATAAGATATTACAATATTTAGATAAATATTAATTGCATCATAAAAATATTCATTTGATTTTTTTTCGCACCTAAATTTTATTATGCAAACATCAATTTAAAACATTTAATTTAATTATTACTAATTTTCATTATAATATAAATATCTATATTATCTACAATTATTTTGAAGGAATCAATAAAATATAATCAAATTAAATTAGGGCTTACTTTGTTTTTAAATATCAGGTAAAGAAAATATAGATGTATTTTTTTTATTGCGACAAAATGTTAAATACCTTCATAAAATACCGGACTTTTCAAATAAAATACGACTTTATAAATTTTAGTAAATAATTTATGTAACTTTTGTATTTTTTGTATCTCGAAGCGAATTTTCCATTGTCTTAAAAATGTAATAATCCGAAACTAATAATTGGATATGGTGGATATTACAGAACTAAATTGTTTCGTGTTATCACTCTGAAGGATTAATCATTAATTGTTTTTTTTAAAGCTGATAGTTTTTCAAGCAGTACCTTCTTTAATCTTACAAATTAACAATACACCTGTTTTGTAAAACGTCTAATCATTTTTAAGTAATTCATGTATTTCTAAAAGTTTCCACAAAATTCAAAAGAACCATTTTTTCGTCAACGATAGCTCAGAGGTAGACAAAGGTACTTGATTCAATGACCTATTGTTTTTTTTTCTTCTCAGATTGTTATAGATTCTTTTCTGTAGATGACCCGCTTTTCTTCCCTAGTAATAATTATTTTGAGAAACGGATCACTTTCTTAAAACTGAATATTAAAACATCGTTAGAAACAGTTCGAAGTATAATCATCGATTATAAGAAAGTTACATATTTTTAGTTCGTCGTTTCAAACACTTTTTAACTTTTATAACCTTCTAAAACACTTTCAGGATTCAAAATGTCTCTATAAATATCGCAGATGGTTTGGGTATCTCAATTTGATTTCACTCCTTTATCAAATAAAAATAGCATAAAATATCGCAAATGTTTAATTTAATTATCGGGCTTTGTATTATTTAATTAATTTTACATGCTTTAAAAATATTGTTTTAAAACTATACAAGACAAAATTAACTCATATTACCATTTTATAAATGAATATGGTAAATTATTTATAAAAATATGTAACGAATATGAAATTATTGTCCTATAATAATAAAAACATTTTTTTACTGATATTTATATTGTAAGAAAATACAAATAAAAATTTAAAATAGATCGATTATTCCTTGACCTTTAATTTCATCGGACTAACATTATTTTATTGTAATTATATATTTACTTTATTAAAAATGAATACATATTTTCAATATTATTCATATATTTTTATGTGAAAATGTTCAGATTTTTCAGTATTTTTATCGTGTTTCATCGCGAACAGATCTGGGTCAATTCGCATGAAAAATGTATTTACTGGGAATAGAGCAATTTAAAATTTATTCGCAACGAAACGTATTTAGCTAGTAAAGATTTATTACCACACATTCGTAAACAGGACACGTTTCGTTAAAAAAAATAATACGCAACAACATAATATTTCATTATTATCAGCGCAGAAATACGATGTTTTCAGATTAATAACAACATTTATTCGGCAACCAATTTGCATATGAAAATTGGTCTTATCAATGAAATATTATAATATTCCGCAATATGTTTTTTCTTGTAACAGCCGAATTACAATTGAGACACATTCACTTCGCGTCTAAAATTTAATAAAGCAATTCGCGATAGCGGCTTGGGCGCGAAACTCGCAACTAATTCAAATATTTATTTCACACAAATATTGACGGTGGATTTAGACGTTGAAAGTTGTACAAGGAATGTTGTCTTTGTGCAAATGTGAGTGCGCCCTTATGGCGAAGTGCGGTCCTGCATTTGGGTCACGTTCACGTGGAACCATAACGGTTTCGTTTAATCAACAAAAATTAATATCTTACGGTGTTACTGCGGTAATTTGTACCCGTCATCTCCATGTTAAACCTAATATTTTTTTTCATAGTATGTTTATAATATTTACCAAAGAAATATTTTAAAAATGGATTTATTTTTTGCTTGTAACTGTAATTTGAATTTCTTCATTTTGTCCATCAATATCATATTTTTACAGATTTCTTATTGTGGTGAATTAAAAGTAATATTCTAAAGACTATAAATTGTGTATACTGTAACCAGTAAATAAGCGTCATACACAGTTATAAGTAATGTATTGATTTCGTTCAATTTAGAAATTACAAATAAAAAATTATAACCTTACATTTTGTTTCAGAAAAAAATAATAATTAAGAATGAATTAACATGCTTGATTTGTATGGCCATTGATCGCGCCATGACACATCATACAGAACATATCGAGACTTGTCAATTTTGTTTGTTTCGTTACTTTTATCAGT
>JAGXCT010036399.1:13411-60648 GCA_022495035.1 Philopotamus ludificatus | reverse complement strand
GCGTATTTTTTAATTAAGTTGGAGAGTGGAGGAATGTTAAGGTCTTTTTGTATGTGTTTATTTGTCATTTTTTTAATGTTTGGTAAACTTTAGTGCTAGTAAAAAATAAACGATGCGTTCATTGATTTACTTTAAATAAGAGAATTTTACATATTTTCATAAGTTATAAAGCTCAATATTTACTTTCATTTTGTAGGTATTAATTAATTAAAATAAGTTTATATAATGTTGTTTAATAATTTATTTCAGATAAGAAGTGAACTTTTGGCAATTAAATATGACTGAAATTATATGTTACGTTATTGTTTTAGTTTCACGCAATTACAGATAATATTTATGCAGATATATTATTTATATGCAATTTTATGTAAAATCTATAAACTTTACATATTGTAACTTTATTTAGATGTTATCAAAATTAATATAATTAAATTTTAAATATAAATATCAATATCTATCTATTTTTTTAATATGTGAAAAACACAGAATATTAATAAAATTAAATGTAATAAAGATATATAGACTTTGCCATATTAAGCATTTTAGTCAGGACAAGGACATTCTACGCTAATTGTATTAAAAAATACAAGTACGTATTTATAACAATATCCGATGTTTTTATAAATATAAATAAAGATATAAAATAAGCTCAGTCATATTATAAACAAATAGGCTAAATAATCATTTTATGTACTTTAAATTAAAATAAATGTTATATAAATATTTTTCTACACCAAAAGTTATTATTATTTTAACTCGCAAGTAATTTTAAACCTAAAAGCTTTTTTATATAAAAAAATACAAAAAGCTTCTTTGTAGAAAAAATCTCAAAGATGCCATTTTTTGTAGAATATTTTTTAATTGATATATAAAAGTATCTGAGAATATCTCTATTATATATCTTAGCATTTTTATATATATCTTAGAATTTGTAAGGATATCCTATTATTTAGGTTTATGAGACTACTTCGCGTATCCGTGTATTCAAACAACATGAATAGCAGATCATAAAACATACTTTGAAGTTTAGAACAACATAGTTTTCGATAAACTTATGCGATGTCTGCCCCATAAACCATGTTACAATGCAATCCCGTACAGCATTCCATGATATATAAACATAATTCCATAATAAAAATATCAGACATCTAATCGGCGGGTGCACTTTTAGCCAAAAATATCAAAGGGCCATACCATTCAATTTCTCTCTGTATTATCGTCATGTCCACCTAAAAATGTACGGGCTCATGAAATATTTACATTGGCAGAGCTGGCTCTGAGCTGGCGGAAGAGGCTTACGGTAAGTCCGGTCCGTCTGGGCCGCTTCGGGCTAAAAACGTTGCAAAAAGCTCCGAAGCTTATACGGGACCCGCCTTTAATGACGTGCCACTTGCCCATTTGGCTAATATCTTTGTTAGCACTGAAACTAGCTCAAAACAACCGGCTTTCATGACTGATACATAACTGATTCGCACAAAAAAAAAATTCGTACACCCTCCAGCAATTACAACGTTCGTTAATAATATTTTGATTGTGACCGATTTATATTTGGTTTAATATAATTGAAATTGGCTAATACGAGTTTGTTTAATTTAGCTTTCACGAGTAGTATACGAGTATGATATTTGACACGGTGTAGTACGTTAGTAATCACGCTCGCATGTCACGCGACCATAAAGTTTGCCATGTTCAAACGGAAACGGGTTAATATGCCATATCAGAATTTATAAGTATCGGGTTTAAAATTAAATTCGATATACATAATTGAGATGTCTGTAATACATGTAAGATTTAATTAATGGATCACGTTTGGATTGGCAATTAAAATATCGATAAACGATAATTATTTGCTATTAGATTCTTTAAATGCATATATTTTGTATAATATTCTTGCTTATATAATTTGTCTATCTACCAATGTAAGGTCTTTTAGGCTGAAACTATAGAAATAAATACGTCGCTTTTATCACTTATTTTTTAGAGGGATTCTGTCATAGATCTGCGTCTAATTTCATACAAAAATCTTCCCTTTGTGTTTTTTTTAATAACAGGCAAGATGTTGCTGAATGATGTGGTGTACTTTCAAAGATTAGATCATATTTTAACAATTTAGAAATCCATGACTGTATGACCAATAGTTGCATTAATTTGAACTTTAAGTTCAGAAGTCCGACTTCATTGTTCTTCCTAATTAAGTGGCTTAAAAAAGTATTCATCCTCGTCTCTATTTAAATTCTTATTGTTAATATACCATTTAAAGAGTTTGTTCCATGTGCTATTCATACATGACGATGTTTTCTCCGTACCATCTTTCTTCGAAATTTTTATCGCATGATCGATTGCTTAAGCAAAAATAAAAAAAAACAAAATCAAGCTTCAAAACACTAAAAATATATGCAAAAGACTGAAAAAAACGTGCTAATTTTCGAGGTGATCGTAAGTCAAAAATATCCTGTACAATAAAACACTAAAGAACGTAATTGTTGATTTCTAAAAAATATTAATTAAATCAGCTTTTAGAGTAAAAATCAGTTTTCACATTTCTTTATAGGGTAAATAAAATTTTGAGCCTTTTTTTGTAAATTATTAAATATTAATAACATTTATCATTTAATTGTTAATACTTTAAATGTAAAAATGCTGCCATGTACCTAATGCATATATATTTCTAGTGTAAATAATTTTCAAGTGCAGTTTTCATAATAATATATGATTTATTATTTATTAATATGTAAATATTATTGTTTATTATGATAAAAAATATGAACAGAGAAAAACATATCAATTTTTTGTTTTCAACTGACTATAATCTATTTTTTTTATAAATATAATGGTTATTTAAAGTATCCCAATTTTTGTTATTAAAATATTTTTATATATAAAAATGTTGCTTTAAAAAATGGGTAATTTTCCTTTTTTTATTCATTAAATATCGTAAAACCAACGTCTGATTAAAAATACTAATTGGATAGAAATCGTAGATTCGGAGTTAGGAACATAGTACTAAAATTAAACGGGATTTTAAAAATTGACCGCAAATAGCGGAAAAACGTGAATTCCGGGCACGTAAAGATGATACTTTTTATTGTTATTCATATAAGTAAGATGTGATTACACAGGAAATAATAAATATATCCTTTTGATATTCTATTTCTTATGAAATTTAATATTATAATATTATATTACTGAAATTTTCTTTAAAACATAGTTTCAAAATATTCTTCAGATAATAAATCTTTAATAAATTGAGTATTTTAAGTAATAATAAAATCTTTTTTTCTAACTTAATAATAATAAATGCACTATTGTCGTTGTAACAAATTCTTATCAGAGATTTTAATTTTAAATTCGATTTAAAAACAATATACAGATCGTGCTATTTAATTAATACATTAATAAAAATATAGGATACAAAATACATATTCAATTACAGCAATTTTTCATTATTTTTGTTTATTAAAAACGGATTTTTATGACTCCCTTTGGGAAAAATCAATCTAGAGTTCTCCTGTTTTTATTTGGGATATTATTTTTTAGCTCTTTTTTCCTCGATTGCACACTCTCATTAAAACTGAACTATTTTCGAATAGTTATAAGTTTGATATTTGTATTACCATAATTGAAAAAAATGTAAAATTAATCTAACATTCAGTATAATAAATATTAGCAAATAATATTTTATTAATAAAATGTAATAAGTGTGCGAATTCTCGGAGGATATATGTTTAATACGGGATACCCATAATAATTCCGGGATTTTTCGCGATTCTCACGAAATCGTAAAGGTGGGGTCAGAAGAGGGGCGAACGATAGCATTCATTTAAATGGGTTAGGGGGCGAATAATTGAATTTCGCTGATGATTTGTATTGTGCCCGGGGCTGCAGTCTCCCCCACCGGCCGATAGTGGAATAAGAGAAGACGAAGAAGACCGGGGGAGCCGCATTGTCGAAAATATTCATTACTGTTTCATTATTCGGCGAAAAATGGGTCAAATCAGTGATGGAACGTTTGATCGAATTTTCGCGTCATAATCAATGTGCTCGAGTGTGAAAATTCCATTACGGGGATCGGCTGATGAAAGGCTGAAGCGCACCTCCCGCCCCTCGCCCAGCTTCTAAAACGAATAGAATTAATTTTTGGCCCTAAAATGTATTCGACGCACGTGTTAATTGGAATATTAATGAGGTGTGCGCGTGTGTGGGTTTGGTAGAAGATTTTGAAGATTGGCTGACATGTGGTTACGTTTGACGGCATTCGCAAAATAGGATTAGTGTAAAGCAATTTTGTAATTATCAAAATCTCAAAAAAAAAATTAGCGAGATGTAAATTAACGTACTTTTTTTAATTAAAGTATTAATTCATTACCATTTGCGTTGTTGCACTTCTTGCTCGCCCGCAGCTTTATTTAGTGCGCGCCGCTTGATTTATGCGCGTTGCAGGCACTTTTGCGAAAACGGCGTCGCGACGCTTATTATAAATTGCATGTAGTACGTTTTAATTCGCACGCGTTTACACGCCAGACCGAGCGCGGGATTCTGAGCCGTACCGTCAGTCCGCTGGGATGGTCTGCACACCATATTGCGACTCCAGCGTACCCCGTGTAATGAATGACAATGAAGGCATTAAGACTTTGTTAAATGTACTACGGCAAATTTAAATAAAAATATTATATAACGCTGCAAATAATTCAAAAAAAAAATTAAAATAATAAATAAACGAGGTCAGATCATATATATATTCTATACGTAGACATTAGAAGCACAAGCTTAAGATACAGCTGTATGTGATATTCTAATAACTTATTAAGTTTTTTATTTATCTTTAGGACTAGGAAGATGTTGCAGTGAGCTATGACCAGCGAACACAGAGATTATGGTACCTCAACAGTGATAGTTTTGGCCCAAATTCACGAACAAGCAGAAAAGTTTGAGAATATATTCAGGGGTACTCTTCGGATTGCATCATATAACATACATAGAGAGATGGCCGTTCGTCCTAACCCTGATGCCAGGAATGTGGCGGTCGTTTTTCAGGATATCTGTCAAATTATTAAATAAACAGCGTAATAATCATTTTTTTTATGAAAATGAAAGACGATTTTCTCATAGTTCATAAATATGTTATTCAATTATATATTGTCTATTCTAGTCCAATACCTTTTGCAATCTTTCTGGCTGTAGCGTGATTCCACGCTCATAAAATTTTTGTTCTTTGCTGGCAAAAAACGGATCTAGGTAATTTTTGTCCTTCTCATTTGAAGTAATGATTTTACCGTCTAAAAAAATTGTAGAGACCAGAAAAAATAATAAACAAAAGGTACCAGATCTAGAGAATATAGCGACAATATATCCCATCCAAGCTAAAAAGTTTAATGCGAGTTAACAAACTTGTATGATATCTCACATTATCTTAATGGAACACTACACCTTTTCTATTGATCAGCTCTGATCTTTTCGGCTTAAGTTAATCATTCAAGTCTTCCAGCTGATGACAGTACACTACACAATTGATCGTTTTGATGTCCGGTGGAAGCTCTAAAAAAATGATTTATTTGAAATCCCACCAAATAGATAGCATCATCTTTTTTGATGAATTTCGGTTCATCTTTTTACTGCATGATCTCTTGCATTTAACATTGTTCATCGTCTCCAGTGATGATGCGCTCTTCATAAACGGATCATTTTCTTGACGTTTGAAAAGGCAAATCACATACTTCAGCGCGACGGCATAAATTTCTTTCCTTAAGAACATGAGGAACCCATTTATAGAGCTTTGAGATTAAACCCAGGCGTTTCAAATGATCATGAACGGTCGAATTCGACAAATTTAATCTCTCAGCGATCTCACGAGTTGTTTTTCGCCGGTTTGCATCAATTAAATCCGTTATTGTGTCTTCATCAGCTTCAGCTAGCCCTTCAGAACGTGGTGCATCTTCAACATCAAAATTTCCCGATCGATATTTTGCAAACCAGTTTTGACACTGGCGTTCTGTCAGTACATTCTATCCAAACACATCACATAATTTGTTTCTTGCTTGAACAGCATTTTTACCCTTACGATAGTAAAAAAGTAAAATATGCCGATAATTCTGCTTTTCACTTTCCATATTTGAGGGTAGCGACTTAAAACTACAACGTAGAATCAATCGAACTTATTCACAAGCAAGTCTTGCTATATCAGCTATCAAAATATATAAAGATTATGCGGGTTATGTGTAAAGTTGGCAGTAAAAAAATACAATTAATTCTTTTGTTAGGAAAAAACGAAATGACTATCCGAACAATACATGTTTTTATTTTTTCTCCATACAATTGTCGATTTTTAGTGAGATAAAACAAATCTGAAGCACCTAATCCGGAATGTCACAGAGCTATGAAAGGTATTCTCTTCCGAATCACCGTTTACCCGTGTTCTACAAAATGGTTTGCAAAATCCGATACTTTAGAGTACGAATAATGTGTCCAAAGTACTAAATTATACAATTGTTTACAGTGTCCAAAAGATCTATTTTTTATTATTTAAACATAGTCATATATCAGATCATTACGTTAGTTATATTATAAAAGCAGGCGAAAATCAAAGACTTAACGCATTTTCTGGTATGTATTATGAACAAATCACATTTAATTGAAATTGCATCACAAAAAAATTACTCTTTTTTGAGACTTGGAAATGAGTTGAAAGCTGATTTTAAAATTTTGGAAAACAAGTACTCATTGTTCTCTTAGATTTATTTTATAAATATAGAGTCAGTTTGCGGATAAGATTTCTCCCTTTCTGAGTGATGATTAACTAAACTAAAACTAAACAGCGGCCTTATAACCCTGGGGCGGGTCTTTGCCACCTGGAGGACACCTCCGTCTCAGTCATGATGTCATGACTGTAGACAGACGTTCTCCAGGTTATCTAGGCTCTTCGAATACGGGTCAGGTCGCCAGCCAAAGCCCGGGAATCGAGCTGTCACGCGCGGATTGTAACAATAATAATTAGACGAGGTTAGGGCCAATTCGTATTTAATTTAAGAGCACCTCCTGTAGCACAAACGTCACCGAATTGGCCTGGATAGCGGCCTGGCTCCTCATAGCTCCGTAGAATCTACGAAACTACGATTGTGCCCAACTGCCATCGCCACCACGTCTAATACCGGCACGCGACAACACTCGACTCGATGATTAATGTAATTATATATTAAGTAGCAGAGGTGGTTTCAATTGTCAAAAAAAATATATTATTATCTGGTTTTCCCTGTGATTCTATACAATATTTTTAGAAATAAACCTACATTCGTATGGAAATATGTTTTTCTTTTTTGCAACCCACATAAACTTATTGTGATCATTGGGCCTATATCAGACTTTTGCTTTGACACGTTTGCATTAGAAAAAAAATGTTTTACTTAAGACGTTATCATATCATTATAACACATCATTATATTTTACCTAGAATTTTATTCTAGAGTTACGGGTTAAGTAATATTATTTAAATTTTTAAATTAATATTATAATTAAATTAATTTATTGACTTAATAATAAATTATTTATTCCATCCAATATTCAAAAAGAGAGTATAAATGAGTATTTTAATTTTTATACCATTAGTAACCTTTGATCTTTGATATGTCAGTTTGTTGCCGATGTTGCTTTTTATTAGCTGAAAGTTTGATCGGCAATAAGATCACTGAAGCTTTTAACAAAATTTGGATTGAACACGAATTGTTGCCAAATAAATTTTAGTAGATTTTAATTGGTAATTAAATATTTAAGATATGTATTTACCCAAATTTAATATAATAATTACCACAGCCCTAAATAAGTCCGAGCTGTTAAACTATTTAGCGATAGCAAAGATAAGCAATGAAATATGTGTACTTTTCTATTATCAGAACAAATGTACATGAAACACGCCCTAAGATAATAAAAATAAAATTAAATGAGATAAAACCTTCACAATTATAAATTAACAAAGTATGAAAAACAAATTTCATCTTTATGATTTAATAATTGTTACTCGACATATTATTCCTAATATCATTTCATTAATTGAATAATTCATATTCATAGTTTATGTACCTAACCTGAAGCCCTACATTTTTATTGATTAACTTTTTGCATTACTTAGTTGATTATTCAAGAAGCATACACTAGTAACCATATAAAACTTCAGTGTTTCTTACGGGCTATTATGTTCTGTGCATATATTTGCATAACAAACGTTATGCAAACATATTTTCCAGGTTAAATATTTGTGCTGCCGATTTTCTTGCGGAAAAATTGTCCAAGCCCTTTGAGGGGATGTGCATACACATCGGTGAGAATTTTCGCATATCGACATCAGGACAGTAAGAGGAAGAGAGGATGGAGATCCGGGGATGGGAAGAAATCAAAAACATTCCTGGGGAATAGTCGGTCCCTTTTTATATCGTTTTATTCCTGGGAATTCGACCGGGCCGCACATATTTTACATTTTCGCAGATAAAGGGAAGGCGCCCGCAAAGCCAAGGGTCTCCCCTTTGTTTCATAACAATGGCGATACAAAAACAATTAGATTACCGAGCACTGATACCGGAGTTTCAGAGGGCCAAGGCCGAAAACCACCGAAATGTTACTCCAGTGGCCGAGTGTGATTGTTTTCCAAAAGTAATGACTGCATTAGTGTGGGTGGTACAGGATGAAAAATAATAAAAAATAAATAAATATATAAAATCGATTATTTAGCTATGACGTCAATACATTTTAATTCAAAATATTTTTTACTGAAAATGTTAGAAGCAGAATATCATCGCTTCTTAAAAAGTATGGCACAAACAATAGAGTCGATTCGATAAGGAAGACAATGAAGATCTGAGATAATCACCATAATTAATGATGTCGCATTAATTGTTCCTCGAGCTCAAACATTCTGAAATTATCAAAGACATTACAATCCTCATAAATTAAATGAGGTCATTTCACTAATTGCTATTGAATGATAATTCTAAGAATAAATTCTTTACGCATATCTCTCAATCGAATGGATTCTATCCTAATAATATACACATTTAAATTATATAAATCATTAAAAAGGATATTTTTGGAATTATTTTTATCAACAATAAAAATATTATGCGATCCGGTTATTTAAGATCTTCATAGGCTCGTGTAGCGTTAACATTTTTTTGCAAAATAAATTAACTGACAGCGAAAACATTTTTTTAATTAACGCAATTTTTCGCGGCTTCATTATTAAAACGGTCGCCATTTCGTACTCGAGAGTTTTTGGCGAATAATAATTATTTACCTTTTATTAGCCACGGCCCAGTGGTGTATTTGTATATTGTTTTTTTGGTCCTGTTTTCCGTCCTCTGTGGCACACGATGACTCCTTTTTAGGCCTGTTTCAATATATAATTTAAAAAAAAATCACGAGAAGTAATTTTAATATTTAACAATAAAAACGTTTTCATAAATGATTTTAAGCAGAGTAAACATTCATATTTTCAATGAAAGTTCCGGGAAATTTATTGAAAAAAGTATCAAAATTTAAATACACATTTGAATAATATTAATATTATCTTAGTGTTAAGAAAAACATGTGGATTTTCACGACGTACTGAAAATATTTTTCTAATTCTTCAAAGAGAAATTGTTGAATATATCATTAGGAAACTGAATCTGTATTATATTACTAAGCTATATATAGCCATGTCAAGTAAGCTGAATTTCTAAGAAAATGTAAAGGAAAATCGTTACAAATTATTCTTGACGATTATTTATAAACAATCAATGGAATGTGAAAGTATCATGTTCATCAGTTGAGATCACATCAAACGCGAATACATAATATCTCATATTAATGATGCTTACGAGCGGAATTCTCAGATATTAATTCATAGGAGGTACCATAACAAGATTTTGAATGAAGAGCGGGCGAAGGTGGGTGTTTCATTAACACATCATCAGCAGACGAGCCACGCTCACACGTGTCGCCATGGAATTGAATATTTTTCCTGGCAGCGTGTTTAACAAATTTAGCATTTAATCCAGGGGCGGCCGGCGTCGCCGGCGTCTCTTTGTGCTCGGTCTCTGTCGGCTTGTATCCCGGGACGCGTCGTCAAAGGCGCTTTAGCGGAGTATTACCGCGGCTTAGCGTCCCGCCTCTCTATCTTATGGAAATTACCGACGCCTCGTGCGTGCCTATGTGTTACGACGCCTTTGCGAAATCAAATAAAACGTGTATACTTTAAAAACATAAAACAACAACAAAGAATACCGGAAAAAAATGAACTTAGTTTAGCTTTTTCTGATACAAAAAAAGCTTTTCAAGAAATAAATATCAATTAATTTTCTCGGCTTTCTATTAATATATCATCATCATCATCATTTGCCAACCACAAGGCTCTCACTCGCTGAGGGCATGAACCTTACCAGACTCTCGAATGGTAGTTGAGGCCAAAGGAACCTGGGTCTCACACGTGACGTGAAGGCTCCCTTTTCGTGTCCATACCGCGAGGACCCGAGCCGTCCTGCAGCATGCGGTTTTGTAAAGAGTTTCCTCTGGCCATTGCTGCATTGGACGTACATCTTCTACCATGTTGGTATCGGATTTCACCCTCTAGACTGTGTCCAGGCAAGTAGGAGGGAGTTTGTCTCGGTATTCGTTTGTTCTCTTCTCTAAGGCGTTATCTGTTTATAACGAGTCACGAGTGACAAGAAGCGAGCGACCACACACACATACCTATATAGATATACACAGGCATACATATGCACATCTGCCCAAAACGAGTCTCAAGTAGCCGGTCGCTAGTGATTATTAGCCCTGTCGCGCAATAGCAATCCTTTCATCATGGGAAAGACCTTCTCAGAGAGAAGGTCTTTCCCATGATTCCCCTAGAAAGAAGGAAGAGGAGCGAAAGTATTGAGACTAGACCGATAATTGGTCAACAGATTAGGGTTTTCCTTCCCAGGGTATACTGGCTCTGTGGTGAGAAATCCGTTAGAGACCAGATGTACACACAAGGATATGTGTAAACTAACATGTACATATTTTTGCACTGTTTTGTTGGGTATTTATCAAAGTTCAATTAGGCCCCTAGTCAACTTTATGCAGGTTTATGTTGACTATAATATAGAAAATGTAATGAGAAGCTGACCATCATTTTTAATGGTATGGTAGATAGTTAGTGTTTTATTTCTGATAAATTCTTGGTGGCTACTCCCCCCCCCCGGTAGGGGTTGGGGGTGATAAATAGATATTCTTAATCCCTGTGTTATTCGAAGAAAAGTTATAGAAGGTGACCAATAAAGTGGCCTGCATATGTTTTAATTTGTTCGTTTCGTCGTATTGTAAACCATTAGTCCCGTGTTTTTTGGCTAGTTTGAGATTTTTGTATGGAATCTCGCCGTTGCAGAAAGGTAAGACACCTCAATATTTGTTGTCGAGCTGTCGCTTTGTCTTCGATCGATTTGAAGGCGATCAAAATATCTAAAGTAATTAACACGATACAAGTAAAATAGCGATATAAATTGGGGAATAATATATATCAAAAAAATAGTATATGAATCTCGGACTCCCCATTAGTCTTATTAATTTTATTTAAAGGTTATAGAATGTTAATTACAAATTAAGGACAAATTCCTACTTGTACTTATTTTTCTACTTCTTTTCAGAATGTATATTATTCTTATTTCGAGGCATTGAAATCTACCTTTTATTACTTTGTATACCTTTACGGAATCTGTCCTTTGACCATTTTTATCGAAGCACCCTTATAAGACGTTGCTCAATTCGCCTCACGTATTTTTTTTTTTTGGAATGTTATTGAGAAATATAGAATCCGAAAAAATAAAATTAACTTATCTGTATATCTTATAATCCGTTCTTTGTATATAAATAATATTAAATAAGTGAGAACGTAAGTAAACTATTATTTAAATATTCAAGATCCGATATTTAATAATTATTAAATACGAGCCAACTGATTTAATAAAAATATTTATTAATAAAAATATATGTATGTGTGTGACACGTAGAGAAGAGGATAGCCTAAAGCTTATTAGCTAATATGTATATCAAAATTATACTAATATCAGCTAAAAAGCCAATCGGTTGATGGTTTTTTAACTTCATTTTTTAGTGATAAAATAATGCGTCTTATCTTCCAATGTGCAATAAAAATGTACATATTTTAATTAATAAGTAAAAGTGCTGTCGTGGCACACTTATTCTAGCTTATCAAAAATAGTCAAATGTATGAAGAAACGATGTTAATTTGAGACAGCGTATAATATGCCTAAATACAGTTATTCGTTTGTTAGATCATCATCATCATCATCATCATAGGCGCAACAGCCCTATTGTAGAACCCTGGCCGCATCAAACACTCTTTTCCATTTTATCCGGTCTCCATCTTTAATAAGTGTCAATGATGCAGTATCTTTCTGTACACATTTTAACTACCTCAACCTTCCTTTTCTTCGGGGACAGGAGGGCATTAATCATAATCCTTTTCGGCGGCTGACTGTTCCGCATCCTTGACACGTGACCGGCCCACTGAAGCCTGGCCTCTCTGACGACAGCTGTGACTGGTGTATTCTTGAATAATCGGTACAGCTCCTCGTTGCTTCGGATACACCATTCCGAATTTCATTCCATTAGTCGAATAAGCCTCCGAATATTCGTCTCAGAATCCTCTTCTCCCGAATATTCAGTTGTCGCTCATCTTGTTTTGTCAAAGCCTATCATTCGGAGCAGTATGTAAGGACTAGCCTGATGAGGATCCTATGGAGTTTGACATTAGTCTTCTTTTTCCAAGATCTGCCGTAAGGAGAAATTTTGGTGAGTCGTTGACTTTCCGAGGCGGAATCCGCACTGATATAGGTTTTTAGATACGTGGAAAAAAATTAAAGAAAGCCTTAGATATACTACACAATATAGTGCTAATATTTTAGAGAAATTGTCTAGTTATAAACTTTAAAAATAATTTTCTTATTTTAAAGTTTGCTTTGAAATTTATGTATGTTTCTAATTGGATCACGGTCAAAGTAGAACCTTGCAATGTCTCCAATGTTCCGATTTCGAAAACAGTATAATTGTGTGCCTAATCAGAATCGGCAAACTTTGTTGCGAAAAGTAGCGAAACAGCACGTGAAGCAATTTGCAAACACACCGTAACAACAATCCAACTTTTGCCATGGATAAAACCATGAGCCATCGCAGGCACAAGTCTGCAAATTGTCTCGACTTAATATAGAGACGGAGACCGCCTAAATGTGCAAACCAAATTAAATATAACCTCATAAACGCGAATAACTTTACAATAAATGATGTCATTTAGCTAAAAAATGTTTTACATTGTTTGTGATATATTAATATAAAAAAAACGCTGTTTCCCAAATATTTATCGCCACTATAGCTTTCCATGGCAATATTTGCACCAGTACAACACATATATTTTCCCCGAGATGAAACCAACTGCTATAAAACGTCAAAATATTTTTCATTTTGCATTCATACACAATATATTCATATAGCAGAGGATATAAAGGATGCTGATATATGCGAATAATCAGCGTGCAAATATTTTATTCTCCCACCAATACAATACACCATCCCATTGTAATAAATT
The DNA here is from genome assembly GCA_022495035.1 of Philopotamus ludificatus. Lineage (NCBI taxonomy): Eukaryota > Metazoa > Arthropoda > Insecta > Trichoptera > Philopotamidae > Philopotamus > Philopotamus ludificatus. The sequence goes on along the minus strand of JAGXCT010036399.1, from coordinate 47,045 downwards.
GAATTATTAATTTAATGAAAATACAACGAGAATAAATAAATATTTACCCAAGTACTAATATATTATAAATAGTCTAATAGAATATTCGCGAAATTCCGGGCGCCGCGAGCTTTCGCGTTAAATCCCAGAGCCGCCCACACACGTTCGATATAATGCGAGCGCACACCTACATCGACGCGAATTATTATCGAAAACATTGGCGAACGCAATTTCGGCATTAAATTTTGAACCGAGTCGCGTGACGATCCATTATTCGCACTATACAATTTCTTGTAAATTATTACATTGTCGACATTTTTCCTCGAACACATCTATTTTCCGGCTGTTCGAGCAACAATAGGCAACAACTTAATCCGAAATTTTGGCAAGACGCCTCGCCTTATTATTATTATTGTTATTATTTTTTCGCACATTTTCCAAGCGCGCAGATTATAATAACGGCCTGGCTCGGCGGCTCGGCTTCCAACATAAGCCCAATAATTTATTTCCGATTTGAGCCTCCTGAAAATCGGATAATATTCTATGCTTTGATTTATTTAAAATTAATATGATATTCTTACTTATTCACCTTGAATAAAAATATTTTTCCAGCTTATAAAATATGTATATTATTTAGTATTTGCGTCACAGAGTCAATAGTATTAAAATTTTACGTTTCAAAAATAAAATCATATTGTGTTGGATATTTTTCCCTGTGATAATTGCATAATACCCATAATTACGGCGATATGTGTGTCATTAGACGTATTAATTTAATAGCACTAATATTGAACGTATATATTCCAATTTGCGCTAATAGCTCACATTTGCCCGCCGTAATGGCGTCCGATTATTTTACCGTAATGAAAAAAAAATTGTCTGATATACAATTCCACGCTATATATGGACAAAAAAAAATTAATACCATATGTCCGTATTCTCACAAAAGCCTCCATTATATGGAAATGGAATACCGAGAGCGGTTCTATGAAAAATTAATATTTTTTTAATGAAAGCCCGTGAACCCGCAATGATATCCATGGCTCGATACGTTTTTAGTATGAGATTAGAGAACTTTTAAATGGAACTTTATACTACTTTCCATATCGCATTATAGTACATATGGTGAATGGCATTAAAATAGCTGCTTTGATTTGTGTCATAAACACAAATTGCTATAAAAAGTAATAAAAAGCTATTCCTTCATATGGAAGTATAAATATAAATTTTATTTTTATGCGTAGATACACCGTTAAAAAATTCACCTCTACTAAATGATCAAAAGACATTAGTTTGTTTCTTCAGAAAATAATTAAATAATACTTAAATCTATTAACACTTTATGACCCGCGCATTTTGGTGCGAATTTGCTCTGCGGGCCGCTCATTTTTGGCAAATTTCATAAAAATTCGGATCCTTATAATAATTTACATAACTTTTTAATCTATGAGTGTAAATACGTGAAATTTTCAGGTTATGTTCTACATAATCGAAGGTATAGACGTGTGATCTTCATTTTACAATTTTCAACCAGTGTTCCTCAAACCAACGAAATAAATATTTTTTTGTACTTAAATATTACTTGTAATTTATATTTCATTTAAAATTTATTGACCATGTGTTGATAATTATAGTTATGAAATTTGAATATCGGCAACATTTTTTTTATATGATGTAGTAGGCCCATGCTCTTTACGCCAAATGGCGTCAGCGGGTGGGTCTTAAAGTGTTAATGAAAGAAAAAGTACATGTTTAATTGACTGAACTATTGTTTATATTCACTGTTGTGTGAGAAAACTCTTAAATCCTCAATAAAATCAATATTTAGCATATTTAGAATAACTGAGATGTGAAAATTGAGATTCAAAATTAAATCCATTTTAGACATAATGCTATTTTTCTACTATTTCAGCTCAACAAAACTGATGCCATAAAAGTTATTAATGAAGTTTATAGACTAATATCGAGAGACAAAAGATCTCAATCTTGATTGTGTGGATTTGAAAGGGGCAATACAAATTTCCACGATGCCCCTAAATCTGGAGGACCTTCAAAATTAGATACTCCTAAAATCCACTATTGAAACAGATCCCTGTGAAACTGTGTTTTAATCGTTGCTATTGAGACTGAGAAATCTGCTGTATTTGGATGAAATTGTCACAGATGACGAATATTGATAACTAATGACTACGTAAAAAGAAGAAAACAGCGACTTACTAAAAATCGAAAAGCTATTCTGCCACTGGAATCCATATTAACACTGCGGAAAGTGTTTCGTAAATTTAGTGAGAAATTTGCGAAATAATGCATTATGAAAAACCATGAAAAATATTTATAGTGGATGTTTATTGTGAACAACAAGAAAATGAATCAAATAAAAAAAGTTAAGTGTCTAGATATATGTCGGATTTTTTTTGCTATTCAATGCAAAATAAATGAAATAATAATACCTAAAAATTACCTAAAAGACATAATTCTGCTTAATATATAGAAATAGAAGGGGTATTTATTATTCTTTAACACAACAATACACGTGATCGCAAAGGGGAGATAACAGTTGACAAATAAAAATGTAATTTTCTATACTCACTATATTTAGATTATTTTTCATTTAGGTCCTTAGAGCATTTATTTAAATATTATATAAAAATCATTCGGAAACTCATTTTCAACCTTTAAATTGAAATATTACCAGAAATGTGAGAATTAGTCATGAACAATAAATAATATGTATGCATAAATTAAAAATAAAATAATGGATTTCTTCTTGAATATACTATTTCAGATGGCCCTCGACTTTTACTCATAAATGGTTCCTGAAAATGTGTGCAAATGTTGAATGTTCAATAGATTTTAATTCTTTTTTTAATCGGATATCAAATAAACCCCATTCTTATTTATTTTCCTTGTAAACATCTCATGTAATAAGTTCTTAAAAAAATGTAATGGAATTAAGTCATATATTTGACCAAAAGTGGACAGAGTAGAAAGGTTTAATATATTTATTATACGATAATATTATAACAAAGCCGTCACTGTTTGATCCTTGGGCAGTATAAGGAATAAAGATATATATTCTACATAGCTTTTGGCAGTTAAATTAAACGCAGATAGGTAAAAGCATAGTCATTTGGAAGTTAAAGGTCTATGAAAAACAATATTTATTGGATTAAAAAAATAGTTTAATATGTGTGTTGAACAATTTTCTTATCAAATTGGATTGATTTAAAGTAATAATAAAAGTAAACATATTAATTAACTGAATAACTAAATTTAAATGCGTAATATTTCATGTATAAAATTGTTTTGCAGAAAAGTATTTTAGCAAAATTTTAGCTTTTATGCAAACGCGCATCTGGATTTATATAGTTTAGACATAATATTAGAAGCCTGATTTATAGACACAATAGGTAACTTGCTTTAATAGAAATAATTGCAATATATTTAAACCAATTAAATAAATTAACGAAAAATATGATATTAACTACAAAAAATGCTTAACTTTAGAAAGTCCTTAACAGATTTTTTGGTTAATTTTTTTTACTAATCATCGATAAAATAATTTATGTAAAATATTTCATTCGGATAGACATATTTCTGTTTCATCGTCGAATCGAATGTCAGCCGTAATCGAATTCACGTCATACGACAAAGCTGGATTCGACGCGACGCTTTCACAATAATTCGCCATTATTTCTCGGATTCGCGTACCGGATGATTGACGTGACGACGCCATACGACGACGACCCGGCAACGGGTAGGAGAGCGCTAGGGGTGGGAGTTGAAGCGATTGTTCTGTCTACAACAGTGGCAGACGTCAAGCACTCGAAACATTGGGCGCCTAGAGGGCGACCGAAGGTTTCGTCGGCAGACTTTGTTTACGCGGGCAAACACGAATGTTTGACTCATTAAACTGATCAGCAGATATTGCACTCGGGATATTTGATTAATTCAAAATATATACGTTGATCGACGATGATTTAATGTGTTTGCGTAGGGCGGCGAGACGAAAGTATCGAATTATTGCTACAAACAGTGTACGAGTAATTATTTAATCGCAAGAACGACAAATTAAATAGATAATATAGTACAGCGTAAATACCATCAGAATTTATAAATTTTAATTTATACTTAGATGTATGAAAATAATGATTATTAATAATTTAAATAAAATGCAACATCAAATTTCAGCAAATATCTGAGTCAGTTAAACTAATTCAGATAATTTTCAGGTTTCTATAGAGAATATTTATGCTTTAAAACTAGGCTTACGGAACTGAACCGAAAACGAGAAAATATCTGTTATTTTTGTCGGAAAAATCGAAAACCAAACCGGAAAAACTTTGGTATTGGCTTTAAAGATTCTTTAGCAAAAAAAAATGCAATGAGTGGAAAGTTAACCGCATAGGAGTCAGAGCATATCACTAATAAACTTGGTCCAGAAGCAGGATTTTTCGGACAAATTTGTAAGGTAAAGAGTTTCCCTCTCTTGGGCATTGCTGGCATTGGACGTGTAATTTCTACCACTGTTGATATCGAATTTTATCCTACCGACTTTGTCCAGGCAATTAAGAAGGGTTTTCCGTCGCTATTTATTTTTATCTTCTCCAAGCGTTATCTGCTTATAACGAGTCGCACGTGTTTATTAGGCTTATTGCGCAATAGCAATCCTTTTATAATGGGAAAAGACCTTCTTGAAGAGGAGAAATAAAGAAATAAGCAAGAATAGCGAAAGTATCGAGACTATATCAGTTATAGGTCAACAGTTAAAGGTTTTCCTTCCCAAAGGATACTGGTTTTATTTACGCAAATATAGATAAATACATATTTTACAGGGCTGCATTATTTAGTTAGGTAAGCTTTTTTGGGGTTATAGTCAACTCCATATATTTTGTGTTAACATGATATAATAAATGTGGAATTATGCTGTCTAGAATATATAACAAATTTGTTTTCGGATTTTTTCGATTACTTCACATAACTTGAATCAGTTGATTTAATGGTTTGAAGTTTGGTTTGGTTATAAGGGTTGCTACCCATTTAATATGTGAGATAAATGGTTTCAATTCGATAAAATCAAAAGTTTTTTTTAACACAGAATTACTTTTTAGCTTTATAAATAGGTTATTCAGTAATAAATGTTGATATATTGTACTATATTATACATATTTTTTATTAAAAAATGTAAATATACCTTTTACTGAAGCTAAGACTGGCTATTAGCTACTCTCGTAAATTACAATTAAAAAATGTTTTCAATTTAATCTCGTTTTTAGGTCAAAGGGTTTAATATTCAAAGGTTACAATAATTTTCAAACAATTTTATTACTTATTAGCTGGTTTTTTTTATATTTTTGATATGGTACGTATTTAAAAATAATATTTTTTTTATATATTTATTTGATATTATTAACCATCATGTCAATGGTGACATATGTTTAAAGAAAAACACATATCAATGGTATATTTTTTAATGGCAGTTGTTACCATGTAAAAAATTACTATGTAAACTAATTTAAAAAATATATATTTTATCTAGAAAATAGATTATACAATATTTTAGAACTAATAAAATTTTCTTTATTTTGGTTAGAATTGTTTAAATAAATATCCTTTCATAACTAAACATTGATATTTAGACAAAACAGATTATAAATAATTAACATTTTATGATATGGATATATATCGTTTTATATATACAATTATAATAATAAAATATAATATATTAATCTATAAATCAAAATAAAACATGCGTTTTATGTAGGTGTACTAATGCATAGATTTTTAGGGAACTGTACTAGAAATTCATTACATTCACGATAATCATATGAATCCTAAGACATAATCTCTTTATATAATATTTATTTTTATAAAAATCAGTAATATAAAATAAATAAATATAGTGATTGATTAGTTTTGAATAAATTAGTCGAAAGAAAATAGACGAATGTAGTGGTAAAGAAATCACTCGGAGCCGAACTGAAATCCAGAACGAAAACCATATATACTATTTCTTTTACCCAAAAAGAAAAGCAGTTTAAAAACAACGGTTAAAAGCCCTGTTTTAATTTTCCAACTCGTCCATCTTCCAATTTATGGCTGAAAAAAATTCCTTCAGTTAATCATAAAGTTATGATAAAAGTAAAGAAGGATATATTTTTTTAATGAATTGTAATAAAATATATGTTAAATAATAAATATGTATAGGCAGAAATGTTAGGGTAATTTTATATTTAATTAATTAGATTTTAATAATAAATAATCGTTTATTTTAAAGCTACATATATTTAGAGTTTATTATGTATAATTTCATATTAACTATAATTAAAAAAAGGCAATGGATTTACTCACAATAAATATATATTTGATATTTAAATAAATATCTCTACACCCTTAGGCTTTTCAGCGGTATGAAAAAATGACATCCCTGGTTGGAAAATGATTTTCTAGCGTTTATTTTTTGAACCGTGAAAATCCACAATAAAAGTTACATTATAAAATAATAAAGTACTTTATTAGAATATGTTGTAAGAAAATTATATATTTTTCTTCGAATCTCTTCATCGTACATAATCATAACAGAATAATAATTTATCTCAGAATTTTGTATAAATTTTTCAGATAATAGATAATATTTATTCACTCTGAGATAAAAACGAGTTTATGATCCAACTCGTTTGAATAATGTGCTTCGTGTTGATATTGCCGACAGATGCGTTGTGTTCAATAACTCGAAATAAGCGATTCCACAATTCTTTGGCAAATCCCTTTATTGCAGTTTTGTCTGTGGGTATGAAGAAGAATTGTTGGATTTTGGATCAATGCCATTTTGCAGAGAATATTACAAGGATTATACATTGTCTTATAATATTTATGATCTTAATTATCTGTTTATAAAATTTATTGTTAAGTAGACACGCTTTACCTCTATATAATTTCTAAATTATAAAGGTTAATTAATTTAAAATATTTGAGCAGAAGGGGTAAATGATAAATAACACATGGAGCATCAATAATGACCGGGGGTGGCTGGGCCTCCAGCTAAACGAGGTAAGTTACTCGAGTGGCTTAGTTCATAAAATATGACAATTGTGTTTACTTTCTTCGAGTTTTGAAGGAGCCAATTTGTTTCCGGGGTCCAGACCCCACCGCCGGAATTATAATTTTGTATACGTACTTGTGCCATCTGTTTTGAAATACGTTTTAACTTTACATATTACCAAGGGACGAGGTGCCGGGAATCTCAATTACATTTTTATGACGGGACATCTTTACGCATATTTATCTCTTTTTTTGCCCAAAAAAAATATTTATATAAATACATTTTTCATGTAGATTAGCCGTAAAGTGAGAGCCGGATACTTTTTAAGAGAGCAAGGGATCCTTTCCACCGAGCACAGAAAAATCTCCGACGTCGTTATAATAAACAAAACTTTTTTTTTTCAACATTATAAACAAATATAAATTTTGCTATGTCGTATTTTATGGCAAAACTTTTTATTTTTTCGGTAAATGGATACTCTTAAGCCTGCTCGGCAGTTGCGAGAAAGTTGTACAAGTCAGCAAGTGTCTGTCATAATAAATTTCAATTAATATATTTAATAAATATATTTTAATAATTATCACAACTAAACTACACTTATATCAAATTAGCATATATGTTTCAAAATATTTTTATTGTGAGCTCTCAAATTACCATAGGGTATCCTAGAAAATGAATAATTGATATCGAAATATACAACTTTAGCTTATACGACGAAATATATTCAATGAAAATATTAAATAAACGTTTATTTAATGTCACAATTTTTTTATTTAAATAAATTAAATAATAATTTTAAATAAAGTCTGAAAAACAGGTATTTTACTCGTTGAAAAGTTTGATAAACTCTCCTGTAGAGAGATGGCAGATATGAAAAGACAGGAGTGGAAAACATTTGTATGACTAAAGGCTGTATTAATTTACCTAAAATTAATTAGGGCTACATGCTGGAGAATTAGTTATATAAACACTACTAGTTGAATTATGCTGTACTCAATTAACGTCTACCAAAAAATAAAAGTATAACAACACATATTTATTAATTATTAATTAATTTCAAGGGATATTATTCTTTTATTTCCGAATCCTGATAAACATACCGGCCTAATTATTTTTACTTATCACTATGTCCCTTACCATACCTCCGAACCACCATAATTACTTTACCATGCTAAGTGTAAAGTGAGAATATATTCATATAATATACTTCCAATTTATTTTTATAAATTTGACTTTCGTTTACTTAAATGTCTCTTTTAATTACTTATTACTGCCAATTTCGATTCAAATATAAATTTAAAATCAAATGATAATATTTTACATAATTTTCATTATTAATCCTTTGTACTCGAATGCCGCCATAGAAGCGGCATCAAAGTTTTCCGCATCACTCGAATGCCGCGTTCCCGAACTCGCATTTTTTTACAACAAATATACAACAATATGTGTATAATGCAAAGGCGTCCCATTTATTATGGCTTTATTTTTGAACTAGCTCCCTATATTTAGAAAACTTATTTTTTGGGGGATGGAGGTGTGCGTAATAAACTCATACATACTCTATAAAATCATGAAGGAAGAAACAAATGAAAAGCCTTAGACTCACCTAAAATTTGTTAAATTATTAGTTGACCAGCTTGTAGGTAATTTTTGGCAAGGTGCCAAATCCCGAGGACGCATTTCCAATTTTCCCGTAAAAGATCGTCTTGTTGATAAGTTACATATATTGCGTTCTGGGACTAAAAAAGAAATGTTCAAATATAAATATTCCAGGTGGAAGGCGTGAAACCAGGCTGTTTTGCGATACCTGTGATCGCAAACTGGGATTTTATATTAGAGATTGTTATGTAAAATATCACGCTAAGAAAAACTTTAAATAATACTTTTACTTCTTAATTTCATTTATGTAAAATCTATATTTATAATTGTAATCAAGAAATGGCTTTTTTTTAATGCCCATTACATTGAGCCTATTGCAAAGTTGATTAATCCTACAAAATGCTTCGAGTAGGCGGTGAGAACTACAAAAAAATTCGAGTGCAAAAGGTTAAAAGAGGTATAAGTCTATTTGAAGCTAAAAAATCCATATATTTTTTGCATAATCAACCTTAACATGTTAAAAATCACCTGAATTGATAAACGTGTGCCAATATTTTTATTTTTATGCAAAACGTTGCTGGTAGGGAATACTAACTGACGTGAAGAATGCTGAAGATTAAATTGATGTACTTCTTACCAAAGAGTGGGAGCTTCTGGAGCTTTTGACACATCATTTATGGTCCAAAGTATCGCCATCTACAAATAACCATGGAGGGAAAATCGGAAGGTAAATGGTAGTCAGGAAGAAAGAGGAGAGTCTTAGCTCTGCAACATTCGTAATTGGATTGTATTAGGAGCTCCAGAATAGGCACTTGAAGAAAAATAAACGCAAACCTGCGTTGCTGCTGAATATTACAAAATACAAAATAATATTAATAATAAAAAAAGGGACAAGCGGCACGTGGCACTAAGAAGATGTGAGTGAGTATGACTGCACTGAGGTGTAGCGCGACACGGTGCTAGCAGCGAGATACCCCCCCCCCCCGCACTCTGATACCGGTCCGCATCCAGCGAATACACGACGCCGGCAGCACTGACAAGCAGACAGACGCTGCCGAGTGCTGCAGCTCCGCATTGTATATGGACGAGTCCCGGCTTACAATATAAAAAATAGAGTTAACTTTTACTATCCGTCTCAAAATCAGTTGCTTTCCAAGTAAGGCTAAAACTCCATGGTGTTGTATCCCTGGAGTAGGACGTATAAATGACGTACAACATATGCTTTCTATGTACTACGTCCATGCTCTGCATCTACCTCCCATGTCGGCGGACGCTTCAAGCATTCATTGGAGCATATCGACACCGGAATACTAATAAGGCCTTATGCATACTAAAAAGCGCAACCCACTGACTTATTTAGCATCCAATCTGGCTGCCCAGCCCTGAATGCCAATCAACAGGGAGCCGGGGCCCCGGCCAAGGGTCACATGCCGCCAAAGTGAAGCGTGTGCATACACGTTTTGTTTTGCAGAAGCGCATTTCGCGAGGGCGGTATGCGGAATGCGCCACTGCAAGACGCGGAGCGCGCAATTTCGCTGCGAGACGACATGCTCTTCATACATGCGCCAAATATTTACTGCCGCATTATTGCCGGCAACTGTATTAAAATTATGTTTTATCGTGGCTCAGGCAGTTGGGCGATGGTTTGAAACTATGTGCCGCTGCAGCGATAAGCAACAATTGGCGCCGGTGCCAAGCCCGCCGCTCCTTCGACCGATGTCGGCCTAGTTAAGTTGCCGTAACCAAACCGAACACCACAAGAGGTAAGATCTTCAGGCGACAAATACCAATAATATTATTGTTATCATATGTACATATAAATATGTTAAAAACTTTCTTAAATTAAAATAATATATAATTTTTATTTAAAAGAAAATTCCGGAAAATCGTTATTTTTTCAATCCAGAATCTTTGATTGTTTAATTGAATTTTAATTCATAGTTTGTATTATCAAATTATTCGTGGCCTTATTCAATGATACAGGATGTCTTAAAATATTGTACACAAAGCTTTTATTCACATATAATTAATATTTAAATTGCAAAGGAATCTACATAAAATGTATAAATTTTCTTTCTGATCTAAATTATTACCATTTTGGTCAATACACTGTTGATAACAGTGGGCTATTTACAGACTTTAATTTTTTCAGTATCATCAGTTTTCTAGCATATGCTTTATTATCAAGGCATCCCTTAAAGTAAAAAAAAACAGTTTGTCAGATTCGGAGAACAGGCAGGGTATTTTAAAAATCCTCTTCGTATAAGCCAACTGTTTAGAAGATTTTCATCATTCTCTTACAATGATATCACAAAGATGAGTTCTGTCTTGTTGGAAATAAATATTCATCAAAGTTCTCCGGAATGCGTAATCAAAAAAGATTCTTGGAGAGAATTTAAATAGTGGACGCAAATATATATATATTTTTTGGGACATGTTGTATATACATTATATTAATTTTAATAATTGTTTTAAGCTAAGCTACGAGTATACATGTCTTACTGTCTTCTGATATGTATATTATTGTGATATATTTATTATTAAAAATGATATCTCCGAGATTTTTCCCTTACATTAATTTTTACCTCTACTTTTCAGTTTTTTTTAAATTTAAACAATGGACAAATTTAAATTAAAATTAAATTAACCGTCTTAAATCATGTAAAATATCTCCGAAAAAATAGATAATATTCGAAGTTCTGTAAAGATTGTTAATTCTAAGGATCTAATGTAGTAAAAATACTTTAAACAAGTACTTTATTTTGTTCCGAATTAGTTTTATATTTATTTTTTTAATAAAACCAATTGATAAAAATTATAATAACCAGTATTATGATACTGTTTCAAATAATTTTCTAATTAATTACTTAAAATAAACGCTTTCTATTCAACTGAAATATTGAAAATAAAGATAACTCCCTTAAAATTCTCAACTTTTTAATAGAAGCGTTTTATTCTCTAAATCAATGAAAAATTGTGTTAATCTAAATAATGTTTAAATATAAATGCAATCTTCCTAAGCAATAATAATGTCAGATTTATTATTTTATTTATAATAAAACTGTCACATTTTGATTAAGCTATACTTGTTTCATAAAACGGTTTATTTTCTGTTTTATTATATTGTATGATAAAAAAACGTTGAATTCAGCTGAATCTAAAATATGTATGTGTATGATATAATTATAATATATAGTTAATTTACAAAATATACTATTCGAGAGTTTTTAAATAACCAATAAGGACCAGTATCTCACAAATAAAACCTTTTACTATAATTTTTAAGATCAACGAGGACTAAAATTATATATTTTTTATCAGTAAATAAAATCTATTTTAATAAATAAACTAACTAGATGTTTAGGAAAAAAGTGAACATGTTTTTGATAAAATCTGCTGTTTTTAATAACAATTTATTTACTTAAAAAAATATAATAAAATATTTATCAAAATTTTTTATGTGTAAGTTTATTTTAAGGCAAAGATATTAAATAAACATATTTCTACATTATTCTAGACATCTACTATATAGTTTATACAATACCTCCATTGTTACTTTTCTGTGTGAAAATAGAAGCAAAGCTTATCAAATCAAGCTAGATCAAATAAAAAATTAAAACATAATTTATTTTAACGTCAATATCAATTACTTGAACTGCATTAATTTTAACAGACATTGCCCTTTGACAGGGTAGTAAAATATGCGATTTATAATAAAATAGGGTGCGTATCCTCTCCAGGACATTTTCTGGCTATTCTCTTGGCATTATTCAATTTATCGCCGTGAAATATCATCTCGCAAGGAACCAAATGAGCGCCGTTAAATATTTATGCGACGATGATGCGATGTTTGCGCCTGGACCGACGTCGCATTTTATTGCGTGCGAAAGGAGATAGGTGAAGCTGGCACGGGATAGGGGATCAACTATATATGGCCGAATAACAGTTTTATTGCGAGCCAAGAAATATTACTGTGTGATTATTTCGAGACCTGTGTGCGTAGGGGCGCGAGGGAAAATCCGCAAGAATGACCCACGGAAAATTTTGTCGTAAATTTTGAATATTTCACGTGTGAAAGGGTACGGCGGTCCGTTCAAATGAATTCAAGGTACATTTGGGTCGTGTACTATATTTTTCCGAGAACAATTTCATAAATTAATTTGAATTGTTGATGACGTCATTCCAATTTGAATAAATTATAATAGACAAATTCGGACGAAAAATTACAAATAATTCCTTTTAATATATTTTATTCAAAATAAAATTGTATTATTGTAAAAGCTCATATGTTCGTTTGAGTGTATATATTTTTTTCCTCTTGCAACCTGTTTATATATAAATTCTTTCAGATAACGCTTTGGCTTACTATCGAGAATTTTATTACAGGGGTGTCTTCTTCGGGGAATATCCATAAAACATATTAGATTTCTGGATTTAAAAATAAATTAGACTCTTTAATAATCTTTTTAATATATATAAAAGTAATAAACTATTAGAATTATTTATTTTATTAGGACATAAATAAAATAAATAATATAATATGTGTAATATTAATCTTTTAATATTTTATTATATTTAACTTTATTTCTAATAAATCCTTAAATCCATAATTTACGTTTTAAAAAAATATTTTTCGACCTTTTCCGTTTTATCTATACTAAAAGGAGTATTTTATTTATTTATTCTTTAAATTATTTTATTTATTTAATCTTTATGGTCCAAAATAAACTTCGTTTCAAGTTCGGGCGACTTTTGCGAAAAAATTTCCTACAACAATAACTTTTTTGTAAAATTTACATATTTCTTAAACCAGTCTATAATTTAAAATAATATTCCACTGATGGTTTCAATATAATTCATTGCATAGATTTGTGTAAACAAAACAGAGGTTGTTAATCTGTGGTTCGTAAATTCATGATGCCACCTGACCCCAGCTTATGTTAGCGTATTCTTCAATCTATTCATAATAAAAAAAACTCCATGACTTATTTGTAAAAAGAAATATTACTATAACGTTAAACCTGTTTTTGTACGGTAGATAGACACAGCATAAAATTAAACGTACAAAAAATCACAAATAGCTATAAAAATTATTTTTTGTAATAAATTTAAAAATTACAAAAAAAAATATATCAAATTAGGAAAAATAATAAATTTACCTTTAATTTTCGCTTTGAAATAAATCTTTTCATAATGGTCCGGGGGTATGTAAGCACTCAGAAGGACGGCAATTAACTAATGTGATTACATAGTGCAATACATATGTAATGTAATTAGCTGACGCAATACTTATGAAATGTGATGAATACATTTGGACATGCAGATAAACTTAAGACGTCTTACTTATTCCATATCATAGAAATTTCAAACGTCTTTTCATATACGGTAATAAAAATCTCACAAAAACAGATATGACTGCATTTTGAGGATAAGTAACATTTAAATATATCTTAAAAGATTAAAATTTTGATCTATTTACACGCATCTTTTGAAAGGATATTAAATCTATATCAAGTTTTGCCAATTTTTTAGAATCAAATTACGTTATTATGAACACGCGAAAACGCGTGAGCAGACTATTACGTAAGTTCTGCTATCACGCGCTAACGCGTTATCAGAACGTAATGTATAAATTTCAATTATTATTTATTTAAGTTATAGCAAAAAAATCATACAATCTTGCCAGCAATGTTTTCCAATTTCTGCAATGTTTATCAATTAACATTATTTATTTTAAATATTTTTCTAGACTTTAAAATTTAATTAATAAAGAAAGTAAAAGAGGTGTTTATGAGCATTTCTACAAATGTATGAAATTACAAAGAATTATCAGGCATTTATTAGGAAAAGAAATTGATCGATTTATTTACAATATAATATTTAAAAGAGAAGTTAAGGTTTAAATGACGACTACGTAAGTAAGTTTAATGATTATTGTAAACGTGTATATTTAGAATCAACCCCGAGAGGTATATTTTGTTAAACAATCATATTTATTTTGATAGGATAATTGAATTAATAATTTAACGAAGCTAAGCTCTAAATAGAGCATCTATATGGGATAGGGTAGGTCCAATAATGCAGTAATTTAAAATTGTCCGCCGTTCAGATCTAAAATCTTATTTTAGATATTTGAACAAATAATTTTAAGAGTAAAAATACCGATACTCATCGAACTCTTAGAATTATTATATATTTTCTTTTAGTATAAATTAGTCATCGATCCTTAAGATAAGGAATGAAATGTGAAACGAAATCTGAAAGCATTGTGACTGACAAAAAACCCTAAAAATTAGAATAACGTAGTTGATTGAGTTGGAAATAAAATATGAAAAATTCTAGAAAAACATGTAAATTTGGATTAGCACATATTTTCGTTTTTGTTTTATTCTTTATTGACTCTTTGGGCCAAACGTATTGAGTCAAAAGATTTTTTTGCAAACAACTGGAACCAAGTTTTTTTATTTAATGTAAGTAAAAATAATATCTCTTAAGTTTCCGTGATCACTATATCGTCGATTCCCTTAACTTCAGATATCATCACATCTCGGAAATTAGATCCCAGTTATCAATGGCATTGTGCTCCCAACATCTTATATTTCATCTTTCCGTGGATGACGATTCTAGCTTTCCGTAAACAATTTTTTAACATTATATTTTTAATTTCAACGAATGCTTTAGCAGAGCAATTAAATTAGACACCTTGAATTTTTAATATCGGTTCCAGATTACATTTGTATTCCCTTTTAATTTTACACAGTTTAGAAGTTTAGACATAGGTTAAAATAAATATCTAAAACTGGTTCAAAGTTGAATAGGCGTTGCGACGCTGTTCGTTTGATTTTTCTAACATGTATTATTTTAATATGTTTTTAGGCGCTTATACATTTATTTTAAATTACATTGTTTTCTTTTTGAATGTTGTTAATTCAAAATAATAATATTTGAATGATATTTATGACCGAAAAGTTAATTAGTAAAATTATTTGTTATTATGACGCGTCCCTCTGTTGAGCTGTCGGCGCATCGAAAGACGAATTGCTTGCAACGAGATCTGTTAATGTCCCGAATTAGAGTAACATCAATCAAATCTACATTTAGACTAATGATAGCTGTTTCATCATTGTTTCCCCATTTGATTGATGACATTCCCTGTTTCCGGGAAACTCTTACAGCGCCGGCTCCGCAGCCAGATCGTTGTAGCTTCCGGCAATTTATTTGCAGCGGGAAACGAATCCAATTGCAGAATTTACAACACTCGAAAACGGATCCCAAAATAGGATAGTGATCAAAATTCGTATTTGAATACATAGAACTCGATGCAATTTTAATTTCGCCGGACCAGAGTATTCGCCAAACCTTCTTATTGGATTCGCATCCGTTATAAAATTTTTCTTCGCCGTGCATAAAATAATCATATGAAAAGTTGCAAAGTCGAAAAGTTTTTGCATGCCGGTCGGGAATGTTAGTATGTATATATTCCTAGAACATCCGGTAATCTATGCCCGTTCAACTTGTGTAATACACGGTCGGAGTTTGTGATCCGCAGTCGGTATGTTCCAGCAACTTTGCGAACACACCGCACGGCATATGCACGGCAGAGACTTGGAAATATTTAAATTAAATAGATAAGCTCTCGAAAAAGGATTATGAAATTTAAATCAGGCTTTAAACGTATAACCAATGCTTAAATTTCAAAGCATAGACGAATAGTCTATGAATCTTTCATTTTGAAAATATACTTATTTTATCTTCTAGAGATCGGAAAAGTGTATTAACTGACAATATGACAATTTGTAGGATTTAATCGAAAAAATGTAATACGACAATTTTTAAGTCTCTCGAGAGACTTCTGCCATGATATCAGATGGCAACTGCTCGTAAAACTTTAATACTATAGGTCTGATTCCTAAGAGACCAGCTTTTTCTTACTATATCTCAACATCATTAGTCGTATTTATTATTTTATCATATTAACAATATTAAAAATCTTAAAATTATTATATAATACATATTCGAATATTCCCATTACGCATTTTATCCATGAGGTATATATATCGTGTGCTTGATTTATATCTAGGAATATCCCATCCGAAGGGACATTAATATTTTAAATGTGGTTCACGTAGTCGGCCAGCATCCGTATTGTCGGAATCGGATGGGATTCTTTAGCCAATTCAAATGTAATAACTACGACATGGCCCGGCCGGGATAGCGGCCGTGAGGTACGCCATTAAGGGCGTCTCTTTGATTCAATATATTCAAAGAGTTTTCACGGATAGGCGGATTGATGCCTGAGCAATCCGCTTACTACACGGGTTTAGCCGACATCTTATATTTCGATTGGGTAAAAAATAAAAGGGCAGATGGCACTGCGTGACGATATGACAAAGCTTTAAATATTATTATTACAAAAAAAAACGAATAATAATATTTTATCCAAAATGTGTGCTAGACATAATTTTCACTAACATCAATTAAATATTTAAATATATTTAAACAGGAGATTGAATAGAAAAATCCTTCAACGCTTGTATACTGTATATTAGTTTAACTATACATAAAAAAAAATTTGAACACTTCTAAAGATACCATTGTCCGTTTTAGAAGATAACAATAAGAAAAACGAACAAATCACTTTTTTGAGAAATATTTTTTAAATAAACATTTGTATTTATAAATTATAAGTATACAATTTCAACAATGCATTATTATTAAAAATAGGTTATTGCTTCTTAAATAAATGTAAGAAGTTGAGTCATTTAAAACTACCACAAAATTTATTCTTTAGTTGTACAAAGAACGTATTAAATGTTTTTTGAAATATCCATTGAATACATTTATATTAAACTTTCGTAAATATATAATTTAGATTGCTCTCAAAGGCTAGGAAAATTAATCATAAGTTTCCCCTCTCTTTGTAAAATAAAAAAAATAAAGCACAATGTTAAAACCTGCCATCTAAACTTCCTTCTATGTTTTCTACCCTTAACTTTTTTTCCTATTCATACTCTTAATAATCATATCATAATAAAATAAATACCTTAAAATTTAAAAATATAGATAATAAACTATTCTTTTTCTCTCTAATGTGTAATTAATGAAAATATAACTATTCTCTTACAAAAAAAATTGCCCATCTGAAATTATTTATTATACATTCTTTAGGTAGTCCGGAAAATAAATACATTCTAATTATTTTAAATAAAATATTACGTTTTATTAAATTCTAGTAGAATTATTATGTTAATCTTTCATACATATGTTTTTTATAATAAATATGAAATGTTTTTTTAACTTTAGAAAAAAAATCGATGTATTTTGATATACAACATTAAGGCGATAAAGTCAGAATCACGGAAAGATCGAAATAGCAATCAAAAAAATTGCAGAAGTGTTTCGAAGATTAAAAAAAATGCTGACACAACCATTTTTGGCTTTTATTGTCGAAAAAATTATACCCGAAGTATCAGGAATAATCTTATGAATATTTTACCTTCTTGGCCAGACGTAGAAACAAACGTAGATTTTATTAATGAACAATAATGTCTATCAGTTGTTTTATGACTTTAATTATTGTCGATAATCCCTGTTTTGTCACCGAATTCGTAATAGAACAAAAAAAAAAATTGAATAAACAATTTAAAAATAGCCTTACTTTCTGACTTTCCCCAAATTTTCCAGGTGTCGATAACCTGTAGATTGTGACGTAATGAGTCTCTCTGCCAACTCTCTTGTCATTTGACGTAGATTTGTTTATATGGCATTTAAAATGTCGTCATCGAAGCCAGAGGGACGACCCGCCCTTGGTTCATCTTTCAAAGACTCATCTCCGGAATTTTACAAACCAATTTCTAACTGCCCGATCGGTAATCAGCCTTTTGGTCGTCGCTTGTATCGCTTTGTTTGAATTCCTAAAGTATCACGTGACGAATGTCCATTTAGTGAAAATGAAAATCCCTTTGTTCTACCTGAGTCGGAAGTTATTTATGACTCAACTTAATAATTAAAATAATAATATAGATAATATTAACAATCATTTTATAAAAGATTTTCAGATTATTTTTGTTTTCTAAGAAAGATCAGATTCTTATATACAAACACATGATTTACAAATGATGATTATAAATAATTAAATGACCATTACAATTTATTCGTCAAAATTTGATATTTAAATGCTGTATGAATTTTTTTTGTATTTTCAAAGTATTTTAAATATAAAATATAGTCCCAATTTTCCATTCACCACACGTTGCCAATAGCATCGAACTCGATCGGTCGCCACCCTTTATCGAAGTATTAATCACTGTCCCACACAGTCATAGCCGTTCCATAAATCGGTGGCAACACTGCGCCCTGAAAAATAACCGCTGTTAAATTTTACGTGGCCTCGAGCACCAGTTTACAGAACTACCTGAGTGGAAAATACATATTTATTCTGCTTTCTTGCCATGGAAAATTTTCAAGACCATTTCCATGAGTTTCCCCCGGATCATGTGCACCTGAACGGCTACACGGAAAAGCCCTTGTTTTATGTAGCCTCGCTCTTTAAAGTATGTAAACATATGTGCATCGTTGGTTTTAAGAGATGCTCGGATATAATAATCATTGTTATGTTACGAGTTTATTCAAAATTAAAATTTTATGCAAACCTCTGCATTATATTATAAGAACAATAATAAACTTAAAATATAATTGCATCATTAACAATTTAAAAAAATAGATTTTTATACACGTTATGTGATATAATAAAAGAAAATGTTTTCAGTAGTGTAATCTAAAATATGACCATTGTTTCGAAGTTCGTGAATTTCGGTTATATTCCCGAGATAATCAGATTTTTAGAATTATAAATTGCGAGCGTATATATTCCGACGCCTTTGTATAATTGGCAAAAACACGATACGAACATTTGTTACGTGTTTGAGTTCAATTCCCACCGCGGAAGATATTAAATCACACGAATAAAATTTATAGAAACGACCGAACAACGTATATAGAGAAATGCAGAAAATTGATCACAACACGTGTTGCTTGAAATTGATATTTTTGGAACAATATGTTAAAAAAATCAAAACGATAACGATATGACTTCTTTCTTGGAATATTATTGAAAAAATATTGGTTTTGTTGTAAATAAAAATGTCAAGATAATGTTGAAAAATTTATGAATATCAAAAAATGGATTATTCTAAGATTAAAAATAGTGATTAAAAATAGTGATTATATGCTTCATATTTTAGTTGATATTTTGTATTTTTTAGCTAATTAATATGAGGCTTAGATGACAACCTTCTCGGCGATGTCTGAGTTCTCGCAGCACATCGTACAGTCACTCATACGTTTCACTCGCACTCGGCACATCATACCGTATGCGAGCGGGAAAAACTATCGCGTGCTTAGCACCATCTACGAATATTGTTGTTTTTAGCTTTTTCGCAATTGCAGACAATAAGAGTCAATGATTATTTACAATATTGATTCTTTAGATTTTCTTTACATATACGAAAAAATGTCCCCAATATACTCTTATGATACGGCGAGGTTATAGTATTTTTTCTTATTCCTAACATATTTCTAAAATTATATGATTTTAATAAGCATTACATTTCGTTTATATATTGTTATTAAACTGAATTTTATATTGTACAGAGTTCGATCTTAAATTAAAATCATTTTCTGATTTGAATAAGTGTTTTCTCTCATTCAAATATTGCCAGAATGACGAATAAATTTTGATATCTGATCAAATTGAATGTTAAATAAAAGTGAGTTCAATAATGATTTAAAAACAATAAAATAATTCCTAAGAGTTTTATTGAACATGAACCCTTTCTAACACTCCGCTTTTACTTTTCATAGAATTGTATCTGATAACCTCAACGGTCTAAGTGATTTCTGAGAGTCTCTGTCATACTTCATTGTCAACAATTAACTTTAAGGACGCAATCATGCGGCAATATCTACGATATTGTCTGATTTGTAAACATTAATTTCTATGGGCTTGTCCTAAGATCGAGAAAATTTCACCGGGCAAATGTGCCGAATTTAATTTTCTGCATGTATGAACAACTCTCGATTTTTGAATAAATACCTGAAGACATTTTCAGAAGAACACAAAGGCCCAGATGAATATCGCAAATTATATTCGTACTCGGATCGCACAGACAATGGCCCTCGAAGGCTTTTCACATTTCGTTCGACGTTAAGAGGTTTTTTCATTAAGATCTTATCTGTCTAATATTATTATAAATATATATATTTTTGTCCCGAGTCAAGATAGGATCCCAATATCCGTTTTCATAATAAGCTATAAAAACTGAATTGTCGCAATAATAAAGGATTTTCAAGGGAGAATGTGATCTCGATGAGCGTTAAGGGTTTTTCTCGATTTTCTTGGAATCATATATAAATATTACTTCGAATAAATCCTATAATTTTCAATGAAAATATTAAAAAAAAAAGTAGTCTTTTTGGCATCATTTATTATTCCATTCTCGGTTTCGTCTTTCAACACTAGAACAAAAATTGAAAGACACGCAGTATAAATCGTGCCTTAACACAAACAGATTGCCGCTTCCGGTCCGCGCTCGTTTCCGCTTCGTCATAACGCATTTCCGGACGTTTTTCCGGTAACTTAAGTAGCGATGTTTTATGTAATCCGCCCATCATTTATTTTGCTCATACGTCCGAATTGGAGACGTAAGAAAACGCGTGGAGGGGGGATTTCCACTTTTCCGAGATAAATAATATTTTGTTCGGTAGTTTTCCGCAATTTTCCGCACACCCTCGAAGCAATCCACTCGGATCGCGGAAAATGATAAACAGAATATATCAAATGAAACATACGACGCGACGTGTCGTATCGCGTAATTTTTTTTTCGACTACGCAATACATCATCCTGAAAATTTGCTGAATTTTTTTTAACGTAAATGGCGTTGTCAGAATGGTCATCGTGCGAATATGACAAGATAATATGAACCTTCGTCTTGTATATAAGAGTATATATACATAGTTGGATTTTTATCAACTGTGTTATCATTGTTATTAAAATCGTCTTTAAATGTAATAAAAAATGTTATAATTTTAATAATGTTGTAGAATTAGAAATACACGATTTTATTTGAGTTTTTATCACTGGGGAGTATTTTCATTATTCAGACAATCCGTTACAGCGGTGGCAAATTTAAATTGTGCGCCTATTCACAATGCGGCAGAGTGGCTATTAATTTGGCACTAATAAAGGCCATCTTTAATATTTTTGCAACGTTAAAAAAAGTATGGCGACACTTGTCAAGCCACTGAATTTCCCTGAGAAACACAGAGACAATACGACGAAAACAAAGGGCGGCCTACTTAGCGGAAGCTCTCGGGGAGAACTCTGAAAAAAAGCGCTTTCCCGCTAATAAGAAACAAATGAAATGACGGTGAGCCATTAGTTAGTTGCGGGCAAGAAAAATTTTTCCACAGCCATCCCATAACCTCACCTCCCCCAACCTCCCCGTCCGACATCAGGGACGTGACAAAGTTGAAATATTTCCAGCGGGGGTGACAAATTACCCCCGACTGTCCCCTGTCGCCCCCCCCGGTTTGAATGTCGACCGCCTGAAATTCAATCGAACAATGGATTAAATACGGGCAATGGAAAAATGGAAAATCTGGAGGATGGAAAATTCAAGGGGTGCCGTTTCACCTGTGGCTCGCAGAGTGCATTTCGTGCAAACTTTAATGAGCGCATTCATACGGGGGCGACGCCTCCACGACCGCATAGGCGCGGAAGCGTCGCCTGGTTGAATGCCAATTATTTCCGTACACCCCATGGAAATTGCCATTATGTTAAAAAAATGAACGAATCGTAAAACATTTTTAGAGCGTTGCATAAAAAAAATTATATATATTTTCATCGTTGATTAACTCAATTAGGTAATTCCTGAAAAATACTTTATAAAATTGCCGATGAGCCTTTTCCTTTGAGGCTCAAAGTTTTTGATTTTTCTCGAATAACTCTTTTAATATAAATTCTGCACATCTAAATAATTTTGAATTTTTCTAAAAATGTCTAAAGAATAAATATTATATAAATAATTATTGACCTTTATTATCTACAATTGCGAAAAAAAATAAAAAACAAAATTATTCGCTTCTGTTGCTACAGGCGCAATGTTTTTTTTCGCTCGCATTCGGTATGATGTGCCAATTTCAAGTCACTTAAGCGTCATATTGATTAGTAGAAAAATCTATGATATCGACAAAATTATAAAGAAAATCATAATTAACTATTCTTATTCCTAGAATAATATTTTTTTCTTTAAATGTTAAGCTATTGCTAAACACTTCATTAACATCTTGATTTTGAAATTAAAAAAAAATTTTGGGGTCTATTTTTCATTATAAATAGCTGCCTTAATGTATCTAATTACGCATCTCTACAGATACACAGATAATTTTCCTTCTGGACCCAAATACGGACAAAAACTTCCGTCGAGATAATCAAGAATATTGCTTACTCCTAGTGTTCTGTTCTAAAAAATATAAATAAATAATCTAAAGTTTTTATATGGAACGTCCAGAAAATAATGAAACACACTTTGAAGGCTAAAATATAAAAAAATGATATTTTAGAGGATAATAACACGGAAGTACTCGTACAAATCGAATTAATGGTTCATCGCAAAATAAGCAATATCTAAAAAAACTCCAATTAAAAACATAAGTCAGGATCCTCTTATAACTAGTGTCAAGAACTCTAAAAAATGTCATTAGTTATTTAACACTAGATCTGTCAGACACTGTCAGGTTTTAATTATGTGTAGCAGAGTACCGAAAAGGTTCCTGAAACCTTGAAACATAAATGTGTATTTAATTCTGCATTTAAAAAAGGATCTTAGTTAAATATAAAGCAGGCATATCGACTTACATTACATTACAGTGGCCTTATAACCCTTGGGCGGGTCTTAGCCACCTGGAGGACACCTCCGTCTCAGTCATGATGTCATGGCTGTAGACAGACGTTCTTCAGGTTATCTTGGCTCTTTGAATACGGGTCAGGTCGCCAGCCAAAGCCCGGAAACCGAACAGTCACGCGCGGATTGTAACAATAATAATCAGACGAGGTTATGGCCAATTCGTATTTAATTTACGGTCTGATCGGGTGCTACGGACACCTCTCGTAGTACACACGTCACTGAATTGGCCTGGATAGCGGCCTGGCTCCTCATAGCTCCGTAGAATCTACGAAACTCCGATTGTGCCCAACCGCCATCGCCACCACGTCTAATACCGGCGCGCGACAACACTCGACTCGACCTTAGAATAGTTAATTTAATAGTAAATTTGACGAAGTATAACTTACTCAAAAAATAATAATTAAGAATAAATATATATTAAGTTTAAAATTATCAATAAGTTATTAACGTATCATTTTAAAACGAAAGAAAACTATTATTTTGACTTGATATCCATTTTTATCGTTCTCCACTCTGTCCACTTTTAGTCAAACATATGCGTTATTTTTATTATATCTTTTTTTACAAACTTAATAAAAGAGATATTCATTTGGAAAATAAATCACTACTATATATAAGGTATTATACGATAGTTGATTTAAAAAAGACATGATTCAATGTGATTATTAAAAATCTTTTGGATCAAACTTACAGAGTTTACTTTACTTCTGGTGCAATTGAGATTAATCAACTATAACATTCTGGAAAGCTTATTATTTTATAAATTAAAGCTTGTTAAGGATTGGTATAAGATTTTGAAAAATCAAGCAATTTTAAATTTCATATATTTACTTTGCTTTGGTATAATTGAATTGATTTTTAGTTATATATTCAATTATATTTATATTTTTATGGCTTTATAAATAAAACAATACACAATCCTAAACACTAATTTTTTTTTTAAACGTATTCAAAGAGATGGAAACTTATTATAATTTATAAACATTAAATAGTCGTTTACGACAATATATGATAGTTTAAATACCCTTTTATTAATATTCAAAACATATGGCGTCGCAATTTACTGAATAATTAATATTTTCTCCAATGGGACTGCAGCAAGATTGTATGGCCCTTAATGACCGACACGTACCATATCCCTGTGCTACAAATTGTGTGCAGGGGCCACCGCGACGTACATTTATTATTGTGTACTTAGGCCCCATACACCCTTTTCAGAAAACTTTCCAAAGTGGTCTTAATTTATGTCTCCAAGATCGCTTAGGCGAGTACCGAGGTGATTTATTATTAAATTATTTAATAATTATATATTAACATATACGATTTTCGTTGCGGGTTAAATAAATATCGTGTACTGTTTAGCCATGCACCGAAATGTTCACGCACGAGAAAGCTCGGGTAAACACAGGGTCAAGTTACTTAGCGCCGAAAAGACAACAATGCCGAATTTGTGTATACATATTTTTTTTCAGGTACTTTACATATATTTATGCATAATGAAATGCTGAATAATTTAGCAACGGCAGCCCTTTTTCAAAATGCCATAGATAAAATTGCAAATGTTCGTGTTGTAGAGCATTAAAAATGATATACAATTATAGAATTTAAATTGTGAATCGTGTTCACTTTGTGCATAGTGAATGCTGAAGCGTGACTATGATGATTCAAATGCATATTACAGCAATCAAGTATTGTTATTGATAGATTGGAAAAAAATATAATAAAAATATGTTTCATACTTTTAAAGCATTTCCCAAAAACATATATTATATTTAATGCAATTTGAAATATATTTAAAACGCATTTATTAGCACCAAACTAGACAAAATGTATAAAAAATCTGGGATGTGATAACACAAGGCTCTCACTCGCTGAGAGCATGGGCCTTACCAGACTCTCGAATGGCAGTCGAGGCCAAAGGAACCAAAAGTCTCACACGTGATGTGAGGGCTCCCCTTTCGTATCCATACCGCGAGGACCCAAGCCGTCTTGGTATGCGGTTTTTTGTAAAGAGTTATCCATTGGCCATTGCTAGCATTGGACGAGTATCCTCTACCCTGTTGGTATTTGATTTTACCCTCCCAACTTTGGATATGTTCATCATGGAAAAGACCTCCTCAGAGAGATGTCCCCTAGAAAGACGAAAGAAGAGCAAAAGTATCGAGACTAGATCAATTATTGGTCACAGATTAGGGGTTTCCTTCGCAGGGCATACTGGGTCTGTGGTAAGAAATCCGTCTGACCATCAATTGTAATGGTATGGTAGAGGTGTGTCATCCATTCCGATATCTTTGAAAAGTTCAACCTGGTAGCTATCCCCCCCCCTTCCGGTAGGGGTTGTAAAAAGATATATAGATATTCCGAATCTCTGTGTTATTTGTAGCATAATTATAGAGGGCCGCCGAGAAAGGTTTAGGTCATCTCTCTGGTGGTCAATCGACATGTCTTCGATTGTTTTGAAGGCGATCTAGATAAACAAAGTAATTAAGGCATAGATAAAAGTGTTTATAGTGGGTAATTGTTTGGATCCACTTATCTGTTTACTTTTTTATCCGCGGCTGTGATGGATATGGTGCCTCTCGACGGAGAAGGGTAGGCGAGCAGGGGGATAAGTTTATATCAACTCCTTGCACGACACACTTCTCATTCGCGATCGCGTATAAAGTTACAAAGAAAACGATGTTTTTTTCATGTGGAAAACTGAGAAAAAGAATTTAATTTGAATATGCAGGATAAATTAATAGTGCGCGCCTATATTATTCAATGTTTGAACAGGTACTTATTATGTATAGAATTACTATTTTGATTTAACACATTGCATACGGGGCGATTTGTGGTCAAACAACCCCTAAAGCGGGGCTCATTCCCCGAAATTCGCCGAAAGCGTCTTTTATTATTCAAGATATTAAGCCGAAAATTAAAATACTTTAACTTTAACATTTACTGGATAGGTAATGCATAAAAAATAAATTACTTTTTATAGCAGGAGACACCAGTTTTTTTGGAAAAACGCCGAATTAAATTTTTTATACTTCTAGGAAGGTAGGACCATCATGCGGTGCGACAATATATTAGTCAATATGTGCAGGAGTATGATATATTTCCGTGTGCAGATCATTTACGGAAAATATATATTCCAATATGTGAAGCAGATGTAAAGAAAGAAATACTCAAAGCTAATAAGTAATATTATTCAACGAAACTTTTGATAAAATATAAACTTCCGGTAAATGTTTATCGAAATTTGAGTCAAATTTATATATAAATGATAGAAACGTTCATTATGAAACATTAAACCATCTGCTTTATTCGTCTGTAGTTGGAAGTAAATGAAATTTTCAAATCAATGAAACTTTATTCTTATTATAAAATCAACTATTATTTTTAAATTAATAACGAGTGGTTTTCAATAATTTCTTATCAAATATTAAAAGTGCGGTAAACTCTTCAGCTATTACTTGGCGTCTAAGAAAACTGTAAGTGCAATATGCTTATTTAGTATTTTTAATTGTCACCGATTGTCGTTGTAGATTAGCTGATGAGGTATATTGAGAACCCCAAGATTTTGTGAAGTTAATGATTCGTTCAGGTATTAATACAATGTATGATAAATACATACTATTTTATTACCTGGATCTGGACTTCATAAATAATCAGCAATCGTCACAGGGTAAGGGTAGAATTTTTATCTACGATTAAACTATGGTAACGGATTTTATTTGGTTTTAAGTTTGAGTTACCCGTTATGTGATATATCATTACGTTAAGTATTATAATCATTATTATGATAATATAAAAGGTAAGAGGTAGTGCTGATAATCGTAAATCCAAAACATTGAAAATATAAGTAATTTTACTTTTATATTTTTTTTTTACCCGAGCCATGCCGAATATTAGGTACAACAAGTTTTTATTTTTTTCGAATAGCTTTTTTATAATACCATAAATCCGATATGTCACAAGCTTTCTAGATTTTTCTAAAAACATCTAAAGAATAAATATTATAAATAATCATTGTCGTTTGTTGTCTGCAATTGCAAAAAAAATAAAAACATATTAACTGCTGTTACCCTGCGCGCGATGTTTCTTTTCGTTCACATTCAGTACAATGTGCCGAGTGCGAGTGAAAAGTGCGATTGACATGTGCTGCGAGGGCTCAGTTTGTAGCGAGACAACGCCGAGAGCGTTGTCATTTACGCGTCATATTGATTAGGTATAAAATCCAATCCACGATGCATACTATATGCTAATTACTATTTTTATTCCTGAAAAACAAGATTTCCTATTAAAACATGTTTTGTCGGCTAGCTAAAAGTTAATGAATTAATGAAATTATTGAGACTTTTGACCATATTTATTTGAGTTTAATGAAAACAATAAAAGCTGGTTAACATTTTTTTAGGCTGTATCTGAAATTGCATAAATATCTTCAAATTTGCGAAAATTTAGTATATTCTACAATAATATATATAGATTACATCAGACATTCTATTGTAATTTATGCAAGAGCATGAAAACCGAATAAACATGAATGTATTTTTATTTAAATGTGAGACTCCATCATTTGTTGCAATAACGTCAATCGGAAAAGCAAACGAGTGGGAAATACAACATTTTCCGGCCGATTTCCATCAAGCGTCGATCACATCGAACAAAATGCACAATTGACCAACCGTCCATGTGCAGTTTTTCTATTTTTATTTCAATCGAACACAGAGCTGTAATGTGCAGGGCATGCATTATGCAGACGCCGCCGGAACGCACAAGTGGCGCAGTTGCGCTTGAGTAATGACGTCATTACGATGCACCCTACGGTCCATGCCTCCATCCCCCATCTCCTCCCCCAAAAACAATATTTGGGGTTAAGGCCTACAAATTAGGGCTCATTAATAAAGACGCGTGTTACCGCAAACAAATTAAGAAACATCAGTTATGCGAAACCGGATGGGGAAGTCGAGGCAATGATGTAATTGTTAACCCTGCAGGTGATCCCCGTCGTGAAACACACATAATTCAATTGCAACGACGAATTATTAAATATTATAGCATTAAACTCAAATCTCTGATATTAAATCGGATATAAAATTGGAGATTTAATTCCGACTTCGAGGTCAGGAGGGCGAGGTACGAATTTTCAGATTTTCACTAACTGCTTTCCGTAGTGTATCCATAATATAGCATTATTTATGGGCCATTTGCGCTACCAGTTTAGCCATTAACCTTTACCGCTCTATTTGAGGGTAGGCAGTTTACTACTTAAGATAGAATAATGGCAATACCTTTCGTATTATTGGCATTAAGACATTGTAAACTTACGTGTGGCCCAGCCAAACTGGTATTGACCGACCCCTTCCCATTGCCTCGGCTACCTTTATATATTTATGGATATTGCAACAAAGGTAGCCGGAAATGTAATAAGTAATAAAATTTAATATATCGCAGTGATTTCTGGCCATTAGTGAAATATATGAGCATCACATTGAAAACTATTTACACTCAAAAAAATAGAGAACCGATTTTTTCACAAGAAAATATTTGATCAAATCTAATAATATTATATATGAAAAAATCTTTGCTATTAACGATACGATTTCAATGTGACATGCTTTAAATTAATTATAGTCAATATTATTTTCAAAATTTATATATTTTTTTATATGGACGCCACTGTCAGAAGCTTGCCCCAGTCCCGTGCGAATTAAAGTTCAGATCAAGCGCATTAGAATGTGGCATGAGTTCATGCTGTACGCGTAAACAGGGGGATTTAGTGGCTTGTAAACAAAAACAAGCACAGGCATTGTTTACACGTGGCTCCGCAGCGATCCACGAGGCTCAGACACGTGTAAGTGAAAAGTTTTCTGATGCCACTTAATCTCTCTGCAACCTGTTCTCGCAAACACTGTAACGTGATTACCTAGGCTCCTCGCCTATGCCTAGAGCCTACGGCGGGGTCTCGCCTGACACATCATAATATAATAATAATTTTAATTCCGGATAAAAGGGTTAAAACTGGTATTACAAGCTAGCGCGTTAAACACCCGAGTTATATGTTGTAATTTATTATGATTTTTTTCTTCTCCTTCAGTCGGCACACATATGTCTGAAAATCGTGACCATACATTATACGAATCTTCTTAATTTGGTCTCTTCAAGATCCTCCACATTCGGCATCTCGCAGCTGCTCAGATGGATCTTGTGGCGGTCTTCATTTGGTCGCTTCAGCGTATGGACGCCCTGTCCTTCAACCTGCGTCCTTGTAAGTTACTAAGCGAAATGTGTTTTCCCAGGCTATTGCTTTTAGATTAATATTGGGTCTATTTGAAAGTTCTGTCTTTTTTTAGAATAAAACAAAATAATCCATTTTTCATACCTTGAATAAACTTTGCCAATCAGTGTGGTGTTTTAGACGTTGATTAATGATGATGTACAGTAGAATTTTGCTTGCATGTGATATTATTGAAATTGTTCGATAATTTTCGCATTTTTACGCATCGGAACAAATATTGACCCGTCCTGTGGCCATTTTTCTGAGATGCAGATTTTGTTGCATATCTGGCATGGAAGCTTTTGCCTGTTTTCTCCAAGTTCCTTTGGTAATTCGACAGAAATACCGTCATTGCCGCGAGATTTGTTGTTTTCCAATTTCTCTAATGCATTTTTGATCTCGTTTATCATTATATCTGGTTCTTTTTTATATTGATCAACTTTAATTCTAGTCGAGTCAATAGTACTTCCATGTTTCTATGATTTTTTTCATTTCCGTGATTTCTTCTTCTTCTTTATTTTCAATATCACATGACTTTGTTTTGTGATCTCTAGAGAGTAGTCTTACTTTTCGGAATAAATCTTTCGATTAAATTTTGTTTGCGTGACTTTCTATTATTTCTAAACATGTATTCTCAATCTGGGTTGCTTTATCCTTACGGCAGCTTTTTTGTACATGTTTATTGAGTTTTCTATATGTTTCACGTTCTCCTTGTAACTTTATTCCCCTTTGTTTTATTGACTTACTCTTTTCGATCAGTTTCCATGTGTCACTGGTAGTTCAAGATTTTTTCTTTCCAACTTTTGGCTTTTGACATTCTTTTGCAGTGTTTAAAATTATTTTCTACAACTTTTTCCAATCTTCATCCGGATTTTATCCGTAGACGTTTTTCTGTTTGGTTTTTTACTGTTTTCAGTTTTCATTTTACATCTGCATCTAGCAGTTGGTGATCTGATGCATAGTCTGCACCTGGATATGTTTTGGTGGCACATAAAGATGATATCCATCTCAAACTAATCATAATCTCGCCAGAAAAAACGATAGCTTAGAGAAGTTCGTCGCGCTTGGAAACGTACAAGGACGCAGGGGAGGGGGCAGGGCGCCCAACCGCTGGAGCGACCAAGTGAAGACCGCCATAGGCTCCAGCTGCGATGCGGGATACAGAAAGCAGAGAATCCTGGAGAGACAAAATCAAGAATTTTCGGATCAAGAATGATCGCGATTCTCAGACGTGAGGGTGCCGACCAAACAAGAAGAATAAACTTTATTGAATAATATAAGATCCATTATTATTTATGACTTCTTGCCAGCTTTATAGCAATTTGTATATCCCATCTTTAAAAAATGCCTTATCCCTAGAGGCGAACAATTTATCCAGCTTGTCTGATATCTTATTAGTTTTTAAATTTTTTGCCTTGCAAAAATTTTGTAAGGACAGAAACAAGTGATAATCGAAGGGTATTATGGATGTGACAGAATTTCCCAGCCTAGCTCTGTGAGTTTCTGACTAGTCCCCAAAGCAGTGTGTGGCCTAGCATTATCATGAAGCAGTATGATATCGTTCCTATTGAACATCGCTTGCCTCTTTTCTTGGAGTGCTGTTTGTATCCAATCGCTGACAGTACCTCTCCGAATTTATCTTTTCGATCGGTTTCAACAGCTCAAAATGTATTGGTCCTCGAATGTCTCACTAAGGCTCGATTTTGTTTCGTGCAAGCAGATATGTGCTTTCCGGTACACCCAATAATGATTATCGGTGATCTTAAGTGATCGTGGTAACCATATTGGCCCTTCAAAGGTAGTCTATCTCCTAGTCTCACCGTGGGAAAGGCCATACAAGAAACCTCCACAAGTTTACATCCTAGCCGGTCGAGGCTCGCTCCGTCTGCGCCCTGTTCTGGACCAACCTCCTGGTCCACTGGTTGTTATTACTATATTTTATGTATACTATGTTTATCTTTCAAATCACTCATGCTATTATCTTACATACACTGCTTATCTTAATTGTTTAAGTATGTTATATTTATTATGTCTAAGTGTACTATATGCTACTATTTATGAATATTTTTTGTAATAATAATTCATTTTTACCTTTGTATAAAAAAGATTTTTCCTATGCAATCTTATACGCATGCAATGCTGCTATACAAATCTGTGTACTATGATGTACTTGTGCCTCATTGGTTCCTTTTAAAGCGATGGGATAGAAAAAGAACCTGTGCTTCTTTTACTTTGTTTAATTTATACTGGCTCGTATTTGAGTGACATTTGCACTATAAACCGCTGTGAGGTTTCCATGAGGCCCACTAAACATAACTATTTAATTACTATTATTTGTGTATTTATTTCCATGAGCTTAGTTAATAAGTGCTGGGTTCTCCTTGCAATTTTTATCTTTTGCCTCTACGGATTCGGTCATTCCACCCGAAGCCGAAATCCGCTCGGGCACATATTGTTTGTTTTGAAATATGATATGTTTTGAATGTAAATGTATATTTATTTATTTTAAGAATATCGCGTTGGTTCGTTAGGGGTAGCCTAGCTCCCTTTTAAACGTTTCGTGATGTTACATGCTGGGGAAGTGATTCGGTAACGTCTCGCGGACACAGCGTGGGTGGTGGTTATAATGCGTGTAAGCTATTGCTTCCTTTAGCAAGATGCCTGAAGTATCGAAAAATTCTTTTGAGACATATAGCAGAGAGTTCGCCATCATTATCGTTCCCCATTTCTTTTAGGACAGACACTCTTATGCATAAAGCGTGTAGTATTCTTATTAAGCGTCGCCAGGACCATATTTCAAAGGCGTCAATTTTAATTTTTCATTTATATTTTTATGGTCTCGCCTTCTCATTTCTGGCTCAAAACTTCTTTTACTCGGAAGATTGCCTGATCTGGATATGTGGTTGGTTCTATCGACTATCATCAGCTTGGTTTTAATAATATTGATCTCAAATCCTAGTTTTTTTACTTTTCAAAGAACTCTTTTGGACATTTAGCCAATTCTTCTTTGTTATCGACGTATTGTCCGCATATTTTTGATTATAAATACGTTTTCCTGCTTTTTTAAATCCCCTTTTCCAATATCTAATGGCGTCTCTTATAATATACAAATCGTATAAGTTATATAAGTGAGAGGAAAATTTATAACTCTGTTTCAAGCCTTCGTTATTGTTTTTTTCTTTATCTGTACTTTTCAGATAGACTCAAATCTATTTTGACTATTACAGTGTTGTTATAATATAGGCATCTGATGAAGTATACAATATGAAACGATGTGGCCATTTCTTATAGTGCCTTCCACAAATAATTTCAATTCACGCCATCAAACTCCTTTTTATAGTATTTTTTTTTATTTTTTTATTGCGATAGATGGATGCCATAACATAAAGATTCCAAAGCGCTTTTCACCCATATATAGATTTGATAAAGATTCTAAAGATGTAAATGGAATAAATCTCTTACACCAATATTCACCACAGTGTCATACCACGACACTGGTTAATTTTAATATTATTTCTGTTGTATTCAAATTAAAATATTTATTCAACGCAGGATAAGGATTAGGTTAAATAATTCTAACACGCAAAACTACCTAAATAAATATTTTTATAAAACATTATACTTAATTATTAATTGCTAAAGTCGAGTGTTGTCGCGTTCCGGTATTAGACGTGGTGGTGATAGCGGTTGTGCACAATCGTAGTTTCGTTGATTCTACGGAGCTATGAGGAGCCAGGCAGCTATCCAGGCCAATTCGGTGACGTGTGTGCTACAGGAGGTGC
>JAGXCT010036398.1:0-60414 GCA_022495035.1 Philopotamus ludificatus | reverse complement strand
AGACGATGGTGATCGGGAAGTCTTCCCACCTGGGCCAGCTTCCTAGGATGTGTCCTAGGCATTGGCAGCCACAATTGGTGCATGAGAAAACCGCCACAACATAATTCGTGGTTCAAAGTGTCATCTTCTACAGAATATTAAGTAGGCAAAAGTAGAAGGTAAACCGTGGTTGAGAAGAAAGAAGTTTTCTTGTCTTTGCAACATTTCTATCTGGACTGAATTGGAAATTCTAGAATAGTTCCATCTCACTAAAAATTGCGAAATTTGTGGAGATATGACAAGGATCAGGAGATCTCCAAAAACGGTTAAATCACTCGAAGAAAAAGCAGTTATATGTCCCATAAAACATTTTTTGTAGGTGCTATATTATATATATAATTATATTAATTGTGCAATTATCAAAAAAATACTTTGCCAATTACACATTATTATTAATATTTAATTTTAATTAAATATATAATCAGTTTTTAATTAGTAAAAGTGATGCAAGATGTGAAATATTAGGTGGTTTAGTTTTTCCTTCTTTATTTGTCACTCTCATGTAAGAGGATCGTGACCATTCTTGTTGCGAATTCTTAGCTTGGTTGTCCAGGGTGTGTGCCCTTCCCCTTCCCTTGTGTCCTAGTGGGTTTCCAAACGCGACTTGCCTCTCAAGGATATCGTTGCTTCTAGCGAGATGCCTAAAGTGTCGAAGAATTCTTTTGAGGCATGTGATAGAAAGTCGGTCATCTTTGTCATTCTTTGTCAGTGCGTTTAGCGGTCTTTGGTATTTCAAAGGCGTAAATTTTCATTTTCATGTTCTCTTTATGGTCGTGGTTTCTACGCCATAACTAAAACGTTTTTTTTCGGTTTTTGTATATCCTCCCGTTATTCCAAATTGTCGATATCTTTGACATCGCATTTTAGCCATCCCTATTCGCCTTTTTATTTCTGACTCACAATTTCCGATACTCGTAAGTAGTGATCCGAGATATAGAAAAAAATTAAACACTCCAACAATGAAAAAGATTTAACCGATCTGCTCAAAAAAGTTGTCTGTTAAAGTAAAAAACTAGGACTCATGTTTAATATTACTTAAACCAAACTAATGAAAGTCGACAGAAATTTAGTATGAAAAGGCCGATTTCGACTGCGGTTTTAGGAGGTTCGATTTTTTTAATTTTAAAAAAGATGCTCAACTCGTATTTCTTAAAAATATTTGCCAGTTTTTATTTTGATTTTTTTCTTTTCGACACTAGCCCAGATGGAGACAAAACGAAATTGATGATGGTTGTTTTTATGAGTTTAAATAGAGCCATAATGTAGTCGTAGTAGCATGAAACATTGACACTGGATTTGAAGATGTATCCGTTACTAAAAAAATATGTAGGTAAATTTAGTTTCAAAAACCTTTCTAATTAACCCTGAATAATTTAACAAAAATCATTATTGACAAAAATCAATTTAAGATTAGCGTGAAATCCAACCCAAGAAATAGTGTTCGAAAACCAGCAAGTGATTTAGGGGTTAGCGTTTTTACATAAAATCGTTATTTGCGACGATAATCATAAAAGATCCCGAAAATCGTTGGATAAGTATATAGTTTCAGAACACGCCCCAAAGCCAAAATTGCATCATAGAGAGATTTTTTATCTAATTAAAAATAAAGATTTTTTCAAAAAGTGTAAAAGTAGGTAGGATAACCAAAGATTGACTGGTAATTATTTCGAGTAAATAAATTTTATTATGTCTGAAATAATACGTTATTTTATATCTCATTTTTTAAACTAGGCATTTTATGCCGAACGACCTAATCCATATATTGAAAATTATTTTTGACGTCTTTAATAATTTGTAATACTTAAATATGATGCTTTGTTTAAAAAAAGGAATTAGTTTAAGGACCACTATAGTGCTGGTTCTCTATATAAACAGTGGCATCGGCACGCGTTCCGGTACGCTCCACCCTCGTGTAGGTATTGTCTATTGCCTCTTAAACGGTATAATTTATCTCACTTATCGCGTGAATTGTGAGCCCCATTATACGGAGAGTGTTCTAATGTTTGCCGCCATAACGTACAGCAATGTCGGAAAAATTATTTTCGCAGGTCCTTCTGATTTTCTTTTGTTTATATGAAGCAGGAGCGTTGCGAAATTGTGGAGCCAGCGACGTTTGATATATCGCGATCATTAGTTCATTTTAGAACGGCATGAATCAATTTCAAAAGTTACTCATAATGTAGAGCGTCAATTTTTTTTTCATAATAAATTATCTAAAATATTTGAATAATTGATTTTATTCATAAAAAGCAATCAAGTTAGGTATTAAAAATGTCGACGATAAAATCGCGGCTTCAATAGTTTCTATCGCAAATATATCGCGACAGCTGGGCGATATTGGAAAACTGTAAACTATTGTTAAATTTATGCTATATATGTTAATTAAAAATCAATTATTGGTGATAGCGTTGATATTATAATTAATAGAATGCGAATTTCTTGCGACCTAATATTTTTTTACTTAAATGCACCCTTCTTTTCTAATAAATGGCTGTTTCCATTTTAGTAACCGAGCCAGCGTCCCTGGAAACTTTATCCCGATCGTACCGAGTGCTTTAACATTAAGCTTCGAGTCATGTGATCGGCATGGCTGAAACTTTAGACAATATCAAACTTTCGCAGTCACTAATCATTCGGATTGATATCGATGTTGAAGCTTTAATTTTATAAATTCAATTTCATGAAATTCATCAGTGCATGCGCGATGTTACGGACAAACGACTCTGAAACTCTGCTACTCCTTTATCCTCTGCATTGTCTTACCATTGTAGATAGGTCGCAATCCTGCTTGCTGTCTATTGAATTACAACTTGGACAATTGCACGAACTCAATTACCATATTTATCCAGCGAGTCAAACAAACTAAGTTTGACTGTCTAAGCAGTTTGCATTATAATAGTAGAAATTAGTGTGTACTTTCCATGGGTCGATGATCAGTTGGGCCGCTCAAACAGATTCTTCTGTATCAGCCAGTGTATCTAATCGATATTAAAAATTAATATAATAGCATGCGGGTATTGTTAACGATGATGCATAATCTAAACATACGTGGCTTATCTCCCTGCTTCACGAATGGAGTTTACGAGTTGATGCATTTAATGCCACTCCGTCAATAGAACGTGCAGCTGGGCTAAAATTTATACCCCGAGGACCATCTACTACCACCGCCACCACGTATTACCAACGTCATATTTCAAAACCAAATTATCCTGGAACAGAAAAGTTGTATTCAGCGAGTACTAGGGAAATTTTCATGTGCTGATATGTTAAATTTCTCTCCAGAGATCCACCCGATTTGGATAAATGTGATATCATATTTTATGAATTTTATTTATTCATATATTTTTTTAAAATACTTAATGTAAAAAAATTGTTCCATGAAATGGACGAATAAATAAATTCTAAAATGTGAAACGTTTTCCTGGAAATGCTTAATGTAATTAATTATATATGTCTTAAAATTAACTACTTGAAAGATCTATATTAAATTTTAAATTCTTTTCATGTATCCAGACACATATTAAATTAAACGTAGATTTAAATTCCAAAGTATATCTTATTTCTTTATTCTTGGGGATTTCTTAATATTATATCACGTAACGCAATATTCGTTTCATATTAATATATAGTCTCAATATACAATGACGATATTCTATACTGCAGTATTTATTTTTGTATACATATATGAGATATTGTATTATTTCTACAACCGGAAAGGGTTAAAGTATGAATGGGTAGGTTCCAGTAGCGTAATAATTATATTCTACTACATGCTAATATTTCCGTAATCCCTCCTGCATAATATCTAGCTTTAAGCGCTCTTATTCTCCAAATTAATGATTAGTCATAGTCTTAAACGAACTTTGTTGTAAATATAATCTGTTAACTTGTGCAATAAAGAAAATATTCATAAAAATTTAAACAAAGGTACGTGTTTAAAAAGAAGCTTTAATTATTGAATTTTAAATAACCCTTTTCATTTCGGAGCTTTTGCTTTAACACCACTAAGGCGTTTGTGTGTGCGGGACTAACGATAATTAGAAATACGGATTAGATTACAGTACAAGTGAGCGAAATTAATTAAATTTAAAACCTTTGCTAAATACATATTTTTATTTCCAAAACGGAGATGTGACTTAGGATTAATTTCGGTAGACCTTAAACCCCTTTAGTATTCGCATTTCCTTTCGTCCATTTTATGAATAATTAATAAAATTGCCTCCTTGGGAAATTAAAGTGTTTTATTGAGTGGTACCACTCAACTCTCTTCCGTTAATGTTGAAATATTTTGTATCCCTTTAATATGAAATCATTTTTAAACCTTAGTAAATTCATAAATTATACCGTAATATTTCTATATTTCCCATTTTTCAGAATCA
This sequence comes from Philopotamus ludificatus, assembly GCA_022495035.1. Lineage (NCBI taxonomy): Eukaryota > Metazoa > Arthropoda > Insecta > Trichoptera > Philopotamidae > Philopotamus > Philopotamus ludificatus. The sequence goes on along the minus strand of JAGXCT010036398.1, from coordinate 55,996 downwards.
GCTCATTATAAAAATATATATTTAAATTTCATTCGTATAATTTTATCGATACTAGTTTTATATTCGATATTATTAATTTTGTTAATAATTAAAATATGTCCAAATTCTTTATGAAATACTTTCCATATTAATTTTGATATATTTTTTTATTTTCTGAATAAATGTGTAATATTATGTTTAAATTTGATACTGAAATAGCAGAATGGCTGTATGAGTACGTAATATTCTATGTTTACTTTAGATGCTTCATCTCATTTTATGTATGTAAATGAACACATCTCTGGACTATTTTTAAAATAAAAAGTATATTTACAACAAATTATTAGTTTTTAAATAAAAAATACCTAAAATATGAACAAATAATAGACAATTTTAATAAAAAGGTCTATTAAATATTTATTTTTAATTAAAATGTATCAAAACACAGCTAAAAATTTATTTATTTGATTAAAAATAGGGTTGTATAAGTATTGAAAATGGTTATAATAGATTTTAGATTTTTTTACAATCTTCAAGAGGGTAAAACTAATATGTAAAATCATACAGGATGTCCCTCACGTTGTATACACTGTTTATTGGGTCATAACATTAAGTTTTTTCTTTATTTTCAAAGTGTAATTAATTAGAAATAATTAACCTAACAATCAAATTATGATTTCTAAATTAACCGTTTATGAGCACATATATAGTACTCGGATGGGTGATCATTCCAAAGAATTCAGAGTGACGCTGGTCAATAGATGGGTGGGGTGGAGGCTGAAGATCTTCATTTCATAAAAAAATAAAATAGAAAAAATATAAGCTGGAAAGCGTCCAGCAGCGCTCTCCAGTATAAAAGTTACTGGGGTCTAGAAAGTAACAGGAAGCCACTGCACCATATATTCCCTTGCTAACTATGTCCATGGTCCGTCAAAATCACTAGTGTTATGGCTTGTAGGAAACAAACATATTATTTTGATAATGTAAGATAACCTGTACTGAGCTATGTTAGTAATTAGATAAGTGTCCGACGAAAACTATGAATTCAGGGAATTCTTTACAATACTAGCCCCAATGAACATGGCATCACAGTAGTAGAGATCCATTATCTCCGCATGTTTTATAAAAATATTTATGTAGGTAGTTTGGCGCATTAAAATGTATAAATTTAATGCCATCTATCCTTGGTTAAATGAATAAATTTAAAACAAATAATATGAAATTCAATCCAACTGAAATAATATAAAACATTTAGAAACTTTATCGATTCTATATTTGGGTGAATGAATTTTTATGTAATACCATCCATCCATCGTAGTAAAAAAAAAAATAATGGGAATCATGCAAATGGACATTTGAAAATTTATTTTAAAATGCAATTGCAAATAAGAAAATGTGGCAGTAGTACCGGATCATTGAAAACAGTTTTTCGAATGATACTTGGAAAAATATATAAACAGTATGCATAGATTTCGGAAAAATGTTTTTAGAGCGATGAAGCTAGATTCTAATTTTAAATGGCCCAATTAATCGACATAATTCCTCTTATTAGGCAATTGTAAATCCACTTGTTATGCAGAAATATTATGTAAATTTACCACGAGTTTAAGTGTGATGTGCCATTTTAAGCAAAGGATTAATTAAACCATTTTTTTGACAGTATAGTGACTTGTGCTAAGTTAAAATTACTCCAAGAATCTGTTTTACCATGCATACTTTGGTGAACATGGATACTTTTTTCTAATAGGCCGGAGCACCTCGACACTATCATCGTGAAGTAAATGCATATCTCTATGAAAATCTTTTAAACATGGCTTGGATGAAGAGATCCAATAGAATCCCTGCCCGTTCTTCAGACTTAACGCCATATGACTTTTTCTTGTGGGGATACATTAATGAAAATGTCTACGCTCAAAAACCGATGACACTGAAAGAAATAAAATCCGCAATTGAGTGTTGTCACGTGTCGGCATTGCACTATCATGGTTTCGTAGATTCTACGGAGCTATGAGGAACCAGGCCGTTATCCAGGCCAATTCCGTGACATCAGATCGTATCGTAAATTAAATACGAATTGGCCCTAGCCTCGTCTGATTATTATTGTTACAATCTGCGCATTAGCAGCTCGGCTCCCAGGCTCATGGCTGGCGACCTGACCCGTATTTTTGCAGAGAAATGATAACCTGGAGGACGACCGTCACAGTCCTGACATCAGGGTTGGGATGAATATTTATCTGCTGGAGTTCGCGTAGTGTCCTCCAGGTTGCAATGACCCACTTCAAGGCCATTTCAATATAATATATAATAGTAATTGACAAAGAATGCGACATAACACAAGATTAAATGTTTGTTGAAGTTTGTGAATCAATAGCCCACCATTATCAGCAGTGTATTGATCAGAACGATAATAATGTTGAACATCTGCGATAGGTTGAAAAATTATTTATTTTATGTGGATATTTTGCAATTTCAATAAAGGTTATAATCATTCAAACTGTAGATACATTGATTTGAGATGCCCTGTATTATTAATAATAAAAATATGTAAATTGTCAAAACTTTAAAATTTTAAAATGAAACGAATATAATAAAATTATACCAGTGAAATTCTTGTAATTAATGTTGATTTCTACAAAATTATCGATTCAAATGTGTAGAGTAATAAATTTTGATGCAAGGAATGAAAATATATGTAATAAGACTCATCGTACTAAATATTTTTTTGCTTCATTGACAACTATTTAATTTTTATTCTACACAATCTTGGTTTTACGTATTTATTCCTTTCTTTACTCATTCCAAAGATTTTTTTATAGAAAAATGTATGGCGTTCAGACATATTTTTAAAATTAATCAATCCTAATTTTTAATATCATCGAGCATTGCCAAAATTAAGGCAAATTGTATTTCAGCTGCTTTAAATTTCATTTATCGGTAATATTATTATTTAATTCGTTGGTCGTCGGAAAGAGGACTTATAAAAATTACGATTTATTTTAAAATAATTAGTTATTTAAATAAAAAAATAAGAGAATTAAAGTATGTGAGTCACATAATATAGGTTAATAGATTCCGTAATATTAACCCATACGTCACGGCGGCTCGAAAACAACCGCGTCATCCGAAGGGGGTCTCTCAGAGACTCTAAATATTTCCAATCGAGATATTGATGAGTTCTTCACAAATATCTCGATATTTTTTTTTAAAAAATAGTCATTCATGGTTCATTATTTGATCAATGTTTTGGATTTTTTAACTAATCAATATGACCCGTAAATGACAACGCTCTCAGTGATATTTCACCGGAGACTGAGCTGTTGCTGCACGTGTCAATCGTAGCGTTTTTTTTTGCACTCAGCACATCGTACTGGATGCGAGCGAGAAAAACCACCGCGCTCGTGGAAACAGAACCGAATATTGTTGTTTTCATTTTTTTCCCCAATTGTAGACAATAAATAAATAAATTATTTTTGATTTCTGCAAAACTATCGATTAAAATGTGTAGAGTAATACATTTGAGGGTATAATAAATGAATATCAACATATAAATGTAATAAAACTCATCGTTCACGGGAAAAGAACAAACCAAAATGAGATTGAGACTTTTTAAGCTCGATTTTTTCTGTACACCTTTTCGCGCTGCTTAACACACCGTCCACGTATTGCTTCGGATATAAATTTAGGTTCGGTCCCGCGGAGATGTATTGCTTATAAATGAGCCAGTTCAAATTATATTCGGGTTAAGTTTGCAAGTTTGACACGGAAGCGGCGAGAGTGGCTGCCGCCAGGGGCGCTGCGACGCGGCGTCGCGCGGAGCCTCCAGCGGGCCAGTAGCGCGAAAGCTGCCGGTAGCTCCGGAACGCGGCCCCCGACGCCGCGAGCTTTAGCCCCCTGGCGAGCACGTGCTTACTTACGAAACAGCTTTGTAAACACTTGGCATATGCGACGATTAGTACGGCCCCAAGTTCAGTGAGTGGTTAACGGTTGTAGCGATGAAGTTTCGCGTTATGTCTGATTATGAATGATTAATTTCAAATCGAAATGAAGTGAGCAATAAAAATATTTTAAATGCCAGTTCAAGTGGATAATTTAATGGTGATTAAATGTTTTAAATATCAGCTGTAATCATTGGATTATACATCATCGTTGCAGTTGAACAATAAATTATCACTGTTTTATGTAAGTTATTAATTCTATATTATATTGCATATTTTTTAATTATTAATAAACAATATATAATATTTTATTATATAATTTCTTCGTATTTATATGATTTTTTTATAGTATATGAATATAGAATTGATCTACAGATTGTGTCGTACCAGCAAATAATAAATGTATTGGGATAAATTTCGGAAATAAGAGATGTATATCTCTGAATATATACGTATAATATATTCACTACTGATGTACATATTATATTACTAGAACATAGATAGTAAACAGGTATCCTATTGTTACACATATATATTTATTCGTTCCAGATAATACAGTTGGCATATATTATTGATTTGAAAATAAAATATTAATTTAGTTCAGTTATCTAATAATAAAAGCATCCGTACACTCGAGTTTCAATATACATAGTTTGATATGATCGCGTTGAAGCAAAAATATCAATTTGGTAAATTGAATCAGATTTTCCGTTTTATTTATATTTTATTGCATGTAGAAATATCTATAAATCATTCAGCTATATATATTTGCATTGAAAAAATTGTTTGAACAAGAAATTATATTCGAGGTAAAATTATGAATGAATTTTCTATAAAATATATTCGTATAAATTTTATTTGTTAATAGCTCCGTGCTTTCCGTCATATTATAATATAAAATATTTGGCCTCACGGGCCAATTTGTCTAATTATTTCCAATATTTTCGTTTACCCCCCTCCAAGAGCACCTGGTAATGTGCTTTCGGCACAAGTTTAAGAACATAAGCAGCCATTATTTTCCGAGTTGGTGATTATGAAAAGGCCTTTGATTTTGTTATAAGCAAGTTGGCAGTAATGGCGTCGCCTCGAGTAGGACGGGCGTCGCGTCAGCTTAATTAATAGATTCTACGTCTTCCGTTAAATCGGTCCACAAAGAACAATTCCACGTGGATGAAGAAGGTGGGAGAGGGCGTATTGAGCTATGTACATTTTAAGAAACGAGGAATGAAATAAAAATTGTGACGGACAAAGACCGTTTGATGAGCAAACCCAGACGGTATTTTGTGTTTGTACAAATAATTGAAGGTTCAAATTCAAAGGACTCGGTTAATGATTCAATTGTTGATTTATATTAAAGCAGTATTGTGCGCGATTTTTTCTGTCTAGTCTCGTTCTGCGAACATTTTTGGTTTGGTAAATATTATATTAAAATGCGACGCAGCAAAAAATATTTGCACAGTAGTTTCATTATAAACAATTCTATGAAAATTTCGAATAATAAAATGTTAAATGTATATTTATACACACATATATTATATACTTAATACGTATGTACTTAATTATCGTAGAATGTTTTCCCATTCATATAAACAATAATATTAAAAATCTAATGGCGTGTTTATATGGATGGAATAAAGAACACTTCAAGATAAACGTATTAAGACAAAACAATAATTTCTTACTTTGCAAATAGATAAAACATTGAAAGCAAACTTTGTTCTCAAATAACTTTCGGCGACAACTTTCCACTAGATAAGACCGGGGTTACATAAACGCGTCAACGGAGATGGTCCCTTACAATTTATCCATATAAGATGTATTGCGTATAAATAATCATTAATTTATTAAGATATATCCATATATCTAAAATCTGTCATCATACTCATATATAAATATATATATTTGAATCGTTTTTATCATTATATCATGTATTTTAATTGTAACATAAAATAAAACATTTTTTTTTAACTCGACGATATTCGTTTTTTCTCTTTTAGTATTTAATATGAATTCCAAATATATTGTCAAACATGTTAACGATACAAAAACAATACGCAAAAAAAGGCAAACACAATCGGCGATGGAATAATATTGCGACAAAAATTGTTCGCAATTTCATGGATTTTTATGAATAAAATTGATTGGACGATCAATCAAACGAGAGTCTCTATTAAAGCCGTTTCTATCTAATAGCCATTTAATCAATTTGGAGAAGGTCGGCGCCCAAGATTGGATCCACTCGGGTGTTGTCAAAAAATCGGGACCTCAGCAGGGGGAGTGGGGTGGAATTAATCAAGTCAAAATGTGACCCGCGGATCCGAAACGGGTTGTTTTATATTCGCGGAATTCGCAGTCGGAACCCTGTTGACAAAGTGCGTACAATATCCGCGAGGCGAATTGAATATTTTGTATTCGAGATTGGGTTTCGTCAAATGTGTGTGCAGGTGTTTTCAGATGAAAAAAAAAATTTTTTTTTGCTTCTTTGGTTTCCTATCTAAATGATGAATAATAAATTTCACAGGTGAAATAGCTTTAATCTAATAAAGCCGGGGTGTCAAAACTTTTTTGACAGCAAACCATATATAATGTGTAATATTTATCCATAAATTTTTAAAAATAAATATTTATCTAAACCATATTTTTACTTTTACAGTACTAATGATAATCATTTTTTGTTTACTTTAATTATCTACATTAAATATTCATATGATTTATTCTTGTGCAGTGGTTGGAAACCTACATACGTATAACCCGATGGTGACCAAGTGACCCTCTGCAATATTTAATCTGGACCTGCCTAGAAAAACTCATAAAGTTTTACAATTTATTGCATGCGGAGTGTGCATTTTTTTATTTTCTATTACCTGAGATTTCTACGATGTTTTTTTCTACGATTTTATATATTACTCGGTAAAATAGTTAAAAATTAATTATTTTCGACTTGGGGAATTTTATTTGAACTTATCCAGCCAAGTATCATTTGTTGAATTTTCCAAGATACTTATTTCGATACCATATATGTTTTTTCCTTCATTGACAACTATTTCATTTTTTTGTACACGATCTTGGTTTTACGTACTTATTCCTTTCTTTACCCATTCCAAACATTTTTTTTATAAAAAAATGTAGGCCGTGCAGTCCCAATTTTAAGATGATTCAATCTTAACTTTTAATATTATCGAGCATTACCAAAATTACAGCTACAAAAGAATTATTTGAATAAAAAAGAAGAAAATGAAAGTATTTGAGTAATATAATATTAGTTAATTAATATTAACCTATCCGTCACGGTGATACGAATACAACCGCGTTCTCCGAAGGGGGTCTCTCAGAGGCCCCAAGCATTTCAAGTATTTACAAAATATTTGTGAATTCTTTATCAACACCTTGACATTTAAAATAAATGGATACTTAGAATATAAATAGTCATTTATGATATGGCTCATAATTTGGTCGATATTTTGAATGGATGATGCGTAAAAGCAAACGCTCTGAGCGATGTCTCACCGCAGACTGAGCTCTCAACGCACGTGTCACCTGCATATTTTACTCGCACTCGGCACAGAAAACAGAAAAGAATATTGTTGTTTTTATTTTTTTTATCTCAATTGGAATAAAGGACATTTTCTTCTTTTTAATGATTTATTTTTGGCAAATACAAAAAAGTTTGTGACATATAGGATTTAGATTAAAAGAGTTATTCGAGACACAGGAGGAAAAGTGGGGGGGGGGGGCTTTGATACGGCTGGGTTAAATCTGTGTAAATCAAAGAATTGATTTATTGTTTATCAAATACTTAGTCATTATATGAATAACTTTTTCTTCTTATTTTTTATTTCATCATTATACAAAGTATTATTAATTTACACGTAAACCGATTTTCTGTGTACTCCTACGAAAATAAAAAAATACTGTAATTACCGTATTGGACTATTATTCCATTATTTATTATCTAATTATCACTATTTATTTTACATCACATGCTCATTACAACTTTTAGAATATTTACATGTCTTAATAAATATATATAGAGAGTTTAAACTGGCATTTTATCTTAATGCTCTCTATTTTTTTCTGAAAAACAAATTTATGACACATCCTTTTAAATATCTATTAAATCTTTCAAACTTTCTTACCAAATGTCGGAACCTCTTCTATTATATGGTTATAAATTCTGATAGCTTTATGCCGGATTACACCCTTATTCGTTGGTATATGTACAATATTATCTTCGATCGGCGTTTTAAAAACTTTTTTATGGTTCCAGTTGTATGGATATTATGTAAATTTGAAAAAAAGATGTTAGAAAAAATTCTTACAATAATTATTCTGTTTGTATGTCGATAATATTGTAGCTTCAATCATTTTAGAGTTGAATAATATACATAATATTTCAATTTTAAATTATAAACGGTATATATAATTTTGTTGTTTCATCAAACATTTTAATAATCTATCCATATGATAAATAATTTTAAATGAAGGTTATATTCTAAATATTTGTATGATTTAATATAAATTTATGACGAACATAAATAAAATAAACGACTATTACTTTTGTCTTTCCTATCAATCTTCCATACCAAGGTTATCATAAATTATGCCAAATTTACGAGTCTCCAGTGTATAGAAGATCTTGATAAAAAAAATTCACTTAATTTGCTTTTAATTGTTTACGGTCGTAATTATTTTCCGAAAGTACTAGCTTTGCTTTTAACGCCTGCCATAATATTTATAATAATAATTATATTTAAAAGTTTTGTTTTATAAAAAAAAATATTATAAATTACTTTGTTTACATACATATATCAAGTTTCCTTGAAAGGAAACATTGAAAATATTACGTGGAATAAAACTAAAATAAAAATTATTGTTCAGCGTGACCTTGGCGATTTTTTATTCTTAGCGGAATAAATTTGCATCGGCCGTAATAAATAACGGTAGACTTCACAAAACTTCAGCAACATCTCTATGGAATCAACAAATTAATATCTCGCCGGATTGATTTATTGCGGCATTTTTCTATAGCCCCAAAGAAAACTTTGTCATTTAGTATATCTTCTTCAGAATGAGAGGAAATGCTTTCAAATGCGAAAAAAAAAATCAAGCATTTTGTTTCCTACTTAAGTTAAATCCTCAGCGTACATTTCGGGATAGCGCCGTTATCGGAATTATTATTTCGAATTTGTTGATCTTTCACCAGGCCGGACCATAAATCAACATTCCGGTTATTATTTCCGCTTTACAATTTTCAACAAATTATTATTAAAATAATAATAAGAGCGAATTTCATTTAATAAAAAAATAATGTTTAGAATATGATGAGGGCGTATGCCTAATATTTCAGCTTAATGCTCAACAATTAATCTGTGCTTATTTTTCTAAAGTATCTAGTATTTTATTTTACATTTTTAATATTTAATGTAATCAATAGATATTCAAAAAAATATAGGACGTTGAATATAATTTTAAAAAAATTTAAACTAATTTCTAATTAGATAATTTTTATTTATATTATTAGTTTAATTCCTACAATTAATGATGCATTAATTTCAATTGAATCGCGTATTCTCAAATACCATTAAGACAAACAGATTGTGTACACGTTTATTAAACCGGTCCAGAATCCACATACATACTTCGAATGCCAAACGCCACTCCTACGGTAATCCCCGGGACTACGGTGTGTTTCGAAAATTTATTTGTACACACACGCTACATATGATCCCGAATAAAAACAAACGTCCCATTCGATATTATTGTCGTGCCTCCAGAATCGAACCCCTTATCTTGGCACGTCCTTAGAAATTGGGATAATGCTCCGCGATACACACACGCCTGTTTAGGTACTGCTCGCTCGGAGTCCCGGGGGATGGGATTATGAAGCCGGGACGCGCACGTCATCAGCCTATTGTTAAGCGGGACATCCAGTAATTGAAACGACACTATCTGTACAAACGACCGAGTGATTGCTATATTCATTAATCTGGGATATGAGCTCGACAGTGGCCGAACAATGTTATATTGTGAAAATATTGTAAATAATTCTGACTTCTTTCGATCTGCAATTAACAAAACTAGACAAAATTAATATAATAATAGCTGCTAACGCATTTATGAGTCATTCAATATCAAGAAAGGTGCTCATCTTTTTATATATTTAATTGAAAATAATTTATTTAATTAAAAATGGCAAGTTTTTCATGGCCATTTTAGGAAAGAAATGCAAAATATTTTTTTTCCATTAGGCGACTATTATTAATAGTTGCATGTAAAATTTTTCAATAGCGATTTTTATTGGAGCGTATCTTCCGTTTTTTTCATTGTACTAAAAGTGTTAAAAAATACGATATCTCAATTTAAGTTGGCAGTTTTTAGTTGCCTGTAAAGCATAAAACATTTTCTTCTCGTTGACTGATTTTTGATATAGCTAATTAATTCTAAATTTGTCACTGAAATTGCAAACGAAACTTTCTAAATAGCTTTTATCACTGTCAGTTTTAATATTACTTTTACCTAATATTCTAAATTGAAAAAACATCATTGATTACATATTATATGATTCAATAACTATATACATAGATAGAGAAAAACGCGTATATATTAGATAAAATAGTTTATTTTTTATTTTAAATGACAAAACATACATTAATATTCATTTTTTATTAAAAAGAACAAATCTTAATATACGCTTATGATTAAATATTTTTTATATTATCAGTTTTAGTGAAGAAACGCAGGTAAATTATTTAATATTTTTCAGGATGCAGTAATAAAATGCAATTCGGAAAAGTGTTAATTCGGGCGTCGGTGTCGGAATAGGTGTTTAATTTTCCTTTTTTCGCGTTATGATAAATTGGTAATTTTCCGTCTTCGCTTAAAATTCGTTCAAAATATGGTAGATTTTTTTATCTTGACAGCAACGATCAACCTATAGTTATAAAAAAGATTTGTATAAAAAAAATACATATAATATATGTACACTTTGACATGTATAGACAACATCTAAACCAGTGCTTCCCAATTACTTTCATGTCACGGCCCCCTAAATCTGAAAGAATTAATTCCCGCCCCCCGCCCAAAAAAAAAAATATTTATAGTTTTATTAAGATTATTTGCCAATAATATTATTACAATTATAATACACCTATCCCTCGATTTACACGGTAGATAGGTTCTGAGAAAAACATGTAACCGAAATTATTGGCATTTTCTAATGGAAAATCGTGTAACCGAAAAGTACACAAAAACGCATAATTTGATTATTGTTTTTAAAATTCACATAAATAACACAAAAATTCATTCTTTATAATAAAATTATATTCTTTTATTAATTAAACCTTTTCCAAAATAACCCTTACTCATCAGCATTGAAACCTGATTAGAGTATGAATCTGATGGCAACAATTTTAGCAAATTTTGTTAGATATCTTGCGCTGCATCTATATCGCCAGATGCCAGTTCACTCCATGTAGAGAGTGTCTTGATTTGAATCTTTCTGAACCAAGCATGACTTGCTGTGAAAGCCTCGTTTCTTTTCAGATAAAGTTAAAGAGGTGATGTAACTTCTCTGTAGTTTTTTTCTGTAAATCCGCAATGCTTTATTTGTACCAGCGTTGGTATCAATTGCAATCCGTTTTTGTGTTTGGTCCTCTATCCAAATCATTAAGGCCTTCCATGTTTTCATTGCAAATATCTCTGATATATGAAGTTGTGCTCGTATTCTTGTATAAGGCTACATTCTTTCTAATTGAGTTTTTATTTTTTTTAATGGTTCTATTAGAAGCTTCATTTATGCTATATAATCTAGCAACATCTATTACTCTTTCTCCATTTTCAAATCAAGGATGAACGCCGAATGGCGGGAAGAGACATACCTACAGTGGAATGCACACCTACAGTGGAATGCACACCTACAGTGGAATGCATCACCTACAGTGGGCGCACGAACAAATAAAATTATTATTATTGATTATTTTCAACTTTTTTTTTTAAAACCATGTAAAAGGAAACGTAAAAAAAGTTCCTGTAAATTGAGGGATAGGTGTAATATATTTATATTCAGCACAAAATCGTTTTAAAACGATCGTACTTCCTTCACTCTCAAGGATACAGTAAACTCCATGCACTGAATACATCTCTGTGCACAAAATAATACTAAATTAATCTTGTTTCTAATTTATTCTTATTTGTCATTCTATTTTTTTCTTTTATATTCTTATTTTTTTCTTATTTATTCTCATTTTATTATTATTTATTCTTATTTATTCTGATTTTATTATTATTTATTCTAATTTTTTCTTTTTTGTTCTTATTTTATTATTATTTATTCTTATTTTTTTCTTATTTACCCTTATTTTTTTCTTATTCCAACCATTTCAAGTCGAGATATTGATGAATTCTTTATTAATAATATCTTGAATATTTTTTTAAATGGATTAATCTATTCCTTTTGTTGTTGTTGAAAGTTCCCGACAGAAAAGCGCATGCGCTTACATTATCTTCTCGGTATATATAAATATGTTTTCATATGTATTATTATTTAACAGACTTAAATATATACATTCCTTAAATATGTGGAAAAATATTTAAAAATGAAAATTTTTACTTTGAACTGAATATTTTCGCGGCCCTCGTGAGAAATTCTGCGGCCCCCCAGGGGGCCGCGGCCCCCGAAATGGGAAGCACCTGATCTAAACCACAAAATAAGAATCTTTTTCCTAACGAAGTGCATACTGTTTTACCATATATGCATATGAATTATTTTTTAACTAAAATTTCATTTTATATAATTGTTCATGTCTCAGAACTTTTCAGATAAAAGTTTTTGAAATAATAAAAGTTTTAACATAGTTTTAAGAACCTAGCTTGTAAAGCATACTGTTCAACTTTGTCAAAATACTTAATATAAAATAAACTATTATATACATATTCTCAATGCCAAGTGATTTTCTAAAATCCATAAAATTTTATTGAATATATCGTGTTTGAATAATAATAAATAATATTATGAATGTAATTGGTATTGAAAAAAGTGTATGCCTTTTTATTGTATAAAATCAAGAAACAACGGCTTCGTAGTATAAATTAATAGTATTATTCGAGGGTCGTGTTTGTTTAAACTCTCGAATTTAGTGGTCACAAAAAATATTGTGAAATATATCTAGGGGTAATCCAAAATCTAATTTTAGAGTTTAATGGCAAAGGCTAACCAAAAATTAGTAGTTGGCAAAACCTTTGCGTAACACAATTATCCGCATATAGTAATATTAGCACAAGTCCATTAGTTCGGCGTCATTTCATCCCTCTGACCCGCACAGGGGATAGAATATTAGATTTACCCACTCCGTCGATATTCATCGACCTCTTCCAATACGGTTTATTCATTAATTCGATTTCGATGTACGGTTAATGTCACGGTAACGGACAAAGTGCGCCACAATTTATTTTTTACGTGTCGGGAAAAGTTTAGAAAAGACGCCTCCCAAATCCAGAGCCACAACAATGCCCACTAATGAACGTGCTAATTTAAACGTGCAAGTCAAACAGCCCGAGATTAACTTTAAAATTCGGGATTTGCGAGTATTAAAAGCGTTAGCGCTAATAAGCGGCATATCGTGCCGTTTGCACGAATAAATTGCAAAAAAATAACGAAGACAAGATATGGCTTTAAAATTGTATAATTTTCCGTGTTAATTCCGTTTTTACTTTAACCCTTTTGCTTTCACCTGTCGCTAGCGAATGTTGTTTATATTTTTTTTGCAGGAAATTTATTTGCATTTTTTCCTTCGACTCCCTTTTCCTCCCAATTTACCATAATTTTACGCGCTTTTTGCTTGTAAAATATTAATAATAACTTGACCGGTTATTTTTTCCCGACATTTATACAATTTTTTGCCGCCGTCGAATAAAGACGTATATTTTAATATTCCGCTGAGAAAAATAAGAATTCTATGTTTATAATATAGGGAGCGAGCTAAAAGTTTAGTTTTGTGATTTTTTTTCTTAAAGAAATTCATTGGAAAGTATATGAAAATGAATGGCTAATAAAAAAATGATCTTAAATGAAAAATATGACTTCGTGAATATTGAACGACGATATCGCTAGGTTTATAATAATTTTTCAATACTATTTTATTCAATTTAATAATAAATATTAATATTCATTCCGAATTTACATAGATAATGGGTTCTGGTCATTGATTGATGGTTGGATTTTCATCTAGCGAATGTACGCATATTAATCGCGATGTTTCACGGATTGGAAATGGTTAACGACACCAGGTTAATATATTCACCGATGTATCGTAGACTTTCATCCGATTCCAATCTGTTTCGTGTACGAGGCACGTAGTACATAGGTCGGATAGGCAATGATAGATTGCCTCAGACCAAGATGGATTTCGGACAGGAAGGTACACAATCCTCCTAAAGGTCGCGACCCAGATGGGAGTTAAGGTTTCCTGGGTTCAGAACTTTTGTGTTTTGGGGAGATCCTTCCTGGCATTTGTGTCGAGTGTGCAAGAAAGTATGTAATAGACCCTTTCATGTTACATGGTTGTAAGACAAACGACCAATAACTAATTAATTACTCATGTTATTACCTGCATATAAATAAAAATATTATTAATAATTAATATATTTTAATCTATTCATATTTAGCCGTTGATTAGATCAGAACAGATTGCATAATTGCATCGTGTCTCTTGGCTAACTTAGTTTAGTGCAATGATGCAAATAATTGACTTTATTCCTTTCACCTTAGTTTGATACGCGGCTGGTTGATTTTCAATAGAAACTATAAAACCCTGATTTTCTCTTCTGAAGAACGGTTTATTAAATTAAATTACAATTGATCTTATTTTATCTAAAAGATTACACGTAAAATTACGTATACTGCTTCTATCTACTCAGTGCACAAATACATAGCTCGAAATTAATGTGGTGGCTTTCTAATTTTATCATTATTATCATCTGGCTAGATCACTATTTTACCGATCGATTGTAAATTATTCGGTAGAGTAGGATCTCGTCAATATTTTTAAACTATATGACGTGTGTATAATATCATCAAGAATGTTGGGCTTTGTCTTAAAAAAATCTCATCACGTAAATAAATACGCTTCTTTTTATCATAATTAAAAAAAAATATATATGGCAGTTCTTTCTTCCTTTGTCCTGCGATATGATTTGGACCTGTCGTATCTATGATATCAGAGGTCCATTCTTAAAGAACTTCCATAAACACTTTTGGAGATCTAGTCCCCATCAAATGATGCGTCCAATTCTTTTTACTTTACCGTGGAAATTTTGTTTATTTTTATATTTTTTGTATATTTTATTTAATAAAATAAAAAAAAAATACAACGTTTATTTCTATCCATTTTTATCTCTGACACAATTTTATTTCATCATTAAAAGTTATTCGTAAGTAAAAAATAAACATACTTTTTGTAAATAAAACGAGGGTTGTAATTATTGCCTCTTTTTGTTTCAATATTAAACCAATAATTTATCTATGCGTTAATAATTTCAATTAACAGTTGATATTAATATGCAAAGAATACATAATAGGTCAGTACCAACATATTTGAAAATTGTAACAATTCTTGACTGTTATTTCCTCGGATACTTTTCATTTTGCATCAAGTATTTCAGAAACGCGGATTGGTGCCCTGTCATTTTCCATGCCTCCTTGTACGAGTACGATAAGCTTTTTCAGGCTATTTTATATTCTAACGAGTCGCCTAAAGTAGCGAAGAATTCTTTAGAAGTGGTCAAGAGTTTGTTCTCTTTTACGATACCGATACGGGTTCCTCTGAGACAGAAACGTTCGTACGTTAGTAAATAAAACAATTAAAAAATATTTGACGATCTAAAAAATTTGATACATATTGAAAGAGATAAAAAATGATTTTGTGCAAAGAATGTTTTTCTCCATTTTTATATACGGTGTAAAAACCTGTGAACGCGATGAAAAATATTCAGGAAAATTCGGATTGAAGGTTTTTTTTTATAATCTTCGTTATTATATAAAGTTATGGTTTTAGTACTTTCAATCAAAGCACATTGGTCATAAGAACAAAAACCATTTTCATATTAATAAAATATATTTTTTCTTAGTCGTGATTTGTATTTTACGATTTGAATCGTGTTTCATAACGATGATATTCAAATCTGTAAAATTAGAGTTATTATTTCGTTGTTATGTCTCAATTGCTACATATTAGCATACGATATTTTCGGTGTTTATAACACGGGAAATGACCGAAACACGCAATTCAAGCACGAATGAAACGCTTTATGTATTTTTACCATCATAAAATCCCTCAAAACGCTCTTCAACAACCTCCATGTATTCAAAATAACACATTTTCGCCGAAAAATATTAAAATCTAGTTCTGATAAAAGTTCATACGATTTATTCCGCAATAAAAATCTGCGCTCTGAACGCCAATTTTCAACACCTATCGCCACCCCCATCTATATGTTTATGTACATATCATTGAAAAGGTCAATGCGATATTTATTACCCGAAAACTCGTATACATTTCCACACACAAATGGAAAAGGACATAAAAAGTGTGTTCATAAATATTAATGACTGTCATCAATACGAATAAAAGCGAAATGTTCGGTATTTTTTCCCTCAGTCCAGCAGTACACAACCAATGGCCCACCATAGCCATGATAGCCCCGGATTCAACTGAAATTATATCTTCCAGGACACGCCTATCTGGAATGGTTAATTCTAGATAAATCAAGTCACGATCACCGGTGTATCACGTACACCGCGGCAGGAAACGGATAACTAAAGATCTAAAGCCGCTGATAAATTTATCTCTGAATTATTCTGTATCAAGGCACATGGT
This sequence comes from Philopotamus ludificatus, assembly GCA_022495035.1. Classification (NCBI taxonomy): domain Eukaryota; kingdom Metazoa; phylum Arthropoda; class Insecta; order Trichoptera; family Philopotamidae; genus Philopotamus; species Philopotamus ludificatus. The sequence goes on along the minus strand of JAGXCT010036398.1, from coordinate 39,210 downwards.
TATGAAATAAACTTTAACGAAATTAAATTAATTTATGACGTAATTGTTTGTGCCTGATACTGTAGTAACGTTACATTAGATTGCATGCAGACAATTTCACTCGTCGCCGGAGTTAGAACATTCAGTCGTTCCCATGTGACCATTTCATTAGAGAATATGAACAAACTAGTTTCCATTTAATGCGATAAGTGGGCCCGGAGATGAGAGCATGTATTACCACACTCTCAAATTCAATTGCAATTAGTCAACAGCTTATAACGGCTGTTCAACAGTTTACCATTAGTATGAAATGCCTTAAATAATATTTTCAAAATTATTTTCATTGCGAGGGAAGATCCGAGTCGTACAGCCACTAAATTCACGTGGTCCACTACATTTGCTTCGTTAGCCGTACCGATAGGGGATTAATCACGCTTACAGACTCTGGCCACGGATTACCGGAGTTGAGCCATGTACGGCTATGTTTGTGTCTACGTGTTTATGTACGACCGTGCTTTTAGAACTGTCATCCGTATACTTCCAGAGTCTAGGGTGGTACAACCAAAGATACCCCATGCAAACCTCATCAGAATAATGCAATTCAGTGAACATCCTGTGCCACAGCATATAAAACAAGATACTTGAGTGCGAAGGGGGATTAGTTTGTTTTCAGTTCTTAGAATAAAAAAAATATTATGTTTTTATGTATAAATGATAAATGTTACTTTTAATTTACTATCAAAATGTCGCTTTAATTAATTAATTTATTTATTTAATGACAATGTGGTTGGAATTACAGAGTGACCTAATTCGTTTTCCATTCATAACAAACTGTTACATATAGTAAAGAAGAAAAAAAATATAATTAAAGTATATAGTAGTCGTCATTAATTGCTCTATTATATGAAATTATAAAATCTCATGTTAGAGATAAGCGAAATAGCGATACTATAAATTGAAAATATTTACGTTTATCGGCCGTGTGGCTTAGTAGATTGATAGCTCTGACTACAGGAGAGTTTCTGAGAGCACCTGTCCTCTTGTATGGCAAAAGAAAAAGCACAGCTTGAAGTAGTAATTTTCTAGGTAAATTCACCTTTTTTTTGAGAGCTCAGGTAAAATCCAAATTCCCTTATGTAAAGAAAGATATCCTAATAATTTCTTTTAATTTTTTTTTATCCTGAGGATATTCGTAGCGTCATATGACGTCCACCTAATAGATGCTGATTCAAGCAAACTCAGAACCAATGTATCATATATCATTCTTATAAATAATGTGCAATGTATGTAATAAGAATTTTTGAAAACAAAGCTCAGCATTCATTCTTGTGAATTGAACCTAAATTTTTAGCCGAATAGAATTCTCAGATCTTTAATTGACGATAGCATGGGAAGAGTTACGTTCCCAAACGTGTAATTAAAAGTTAGAAATTGTTTAGATCTCAAAAAAGTAATTTCCTGACATTTTTCAACACTAAACGGGAGACTATTAGTAGATGCCTATTCGAGAAAAGAATTGATGGCCAACTGCAGCGAAAGGGTATCACCTGTTGAGGTAATTGATTTAAATAGTTTTAAGTTATCTGAAAATAGTGGGAAATTATATGAAAAAACATGTCGGAAGTCGTTTATAAATAAAACGAATTATAATGATCCTGTACGTGTCATAGCTTGGAGGTAATTACAATCAAATTACGATTGTTAAAATTAATTGCCAATAAGCGCAGATAGTATCCAGATGCGTGACCATTCTGAATAATTCTGAGTGACGCTGGTCAACAGAGGGGTGGAATGAGGGCTGACGACCTTTATTTCACAAAAAATAATTGTCAAAAATATAAGCTGGGAAGTACAAGTAGACCTAGACCATTAGATCGTTAGACCCAGATTTTTTTGTTTTTGAGATGTATTTCTAAAAACAGAAGCTTCGAGATCCATTGATGGCTAAAAATATAATATATGTCTATTTTTAAGAAGTTCATTATATAAAAAAAGCAAAACATTTTAGATACAATTTGCCCGATGAGTTCTATTGTTTTTAAATTAGTCCGTATATCAATATCGTGCATATGAATTATTGAAGACCAGGGCATACTATTGTAACTCATATTTTTTTTATTAAATTACTTTATTTATTATCTAATAATAATTATCTTATGTTTTTATTTATTACAATAGTAAATATTATTAAACAAGTGTCTTTTTTGTATTACATTATATTATAAAATGTATACCACATCAGTTTACAACCATTATTTTCAATATATATGTATATATATTTTTAAACAAAATATTTAATTAAAAGTATTTTATTTAATCTGATAAGGCTATTTTTGAAACCACTATTTTTTGCTCAGCTTAGTTAAGTCTGAAACTAATAAAATGCTTTACCTTGTCCACGAATGTCGCAAATCGTTACTCAATTAAATTGGTTCCAAAGCCCCGGGAAGCCCGCAGTTTCCCCCTGTTGGCCAGCTTTTCCCGAAGGAAAAAGAAAAATCTGATAACCCCCCCCTCTTTACCCGACGCCAGCCGCTGACAGATTTATTTAAAAAATATTCCACCCATATACCTGTCGACACTAGGGTAGCTGCTCTCGCTCTCGCTGTTTCTCGCCATCCTCCTTGCACCATCTCAGGTTTACGGCTTTCACTTAGTAAAATATTTGATTCGCCGGAAAAACATTAGCCGCTACGGAGAATTTTCCAGGACGACCCACAGACCGACGTTGCTTAAGAACCGAGTGTCGGTTTTATGGAGAGCCATCAACGAATAAAAACTTGCCAAGTCGTGATTGAAAGCTGAAATCTCTGGGAAATAGTTAGAGATGGAAGTTTTGCTGTAAATAATTTCGTCTGCGCAAACTTTTAGCAAGATATAAGCAATTTTGTACACGGTTATTTTTAGTATTTTCATATACTAGAATTTTTTTACGGTATTAATCTTATATTTTTTTGCGATATATGCCGTAAATAAATTTATATTATTTAATAAAATTATATTACGTTAATCCCTATAAATCATATGTGTCAGTAGCAAAGCGGCAGTAGCACCTGCGTATCAGTTTGTAACTTAGTTGTTAACAACTGATCTGCAAACATCATAGATCAAACATACAATGTGCTGGCTCTTCCTTATCTAGTATAATTGCCACTGAATATGTTTGTATCATATAATACATACATATGTCTGCTTAATAAATTTACGACTTGCTAAGCCAGGCGATGGTTGGTTCTAGAACAGCGTAAGTCAAAATATTGAGTCAGAGAGAACGACAGGCAATGTATGGCAATAGTTTATAGTGGGAAAATGAAACTTTTTTTTACGATGTGAGACATGTAGGAAAAGTTGAAATTGCGTATTGTCAAATAGTTTATCAGAAAATCGTAGTCACGTATTTCATAAATTTTTTCATAGACAGTATACGCTGTAAAAATATATATTATTTTAGAATATGCTTCAAATAAAAAATATATTTCAGTTGTATTATGCAAATATACGTTTATGAAATGCATTACGATTATATAAATATGTGTATTATAATTCATTAAACTGTATCAGATATATCTTCATAAATTTAGTAATAAAATATTTCTTTTAAATATTGTAGAATTTATTTGACCATACTGTTTTCCTAATTTTAGATTAATGAGTTTGTATTTGAATGCACATTCATGCATCCACATATAGTCAAAGATAATACTGAAGCAAAATCATAAGAAAATAGTTTTCATGCAGCGTAGAATCCTTATTCATGGTTGCCAATTTTTAAATCAAGATGGTAATGCAAAAAAGGTTGGCAACCATTGTTGCCAATCTCCGAAAAATACAAAATATATTACGTATAATTTCAGTAATGAATTTAATCTTTATATAAAAGTTAAGACTTTTTTTATGATTCTAGCAAAAAGAGTTTTTTTTTAGAACGATGTTTTCTTTATACTTTCCATTATGTTCAGTTTTGATTTACACAGCGTACAGTAGACAACTATTTTATTTCTTAATTTTCGATTAAGTGCATTTACGTCATTGTGTACCTCAAATTCGACAGACCAAAAGTTGGTTTACAAAATTCTGATTTGGAAAAATATTTTATTGATTTGTAAAGGTTTAATAAACGTAGTAAAATATTATAGAAAGATTCGTGACTCTGGCCATGGCGAGCCTATACTAACTTGTGATAACAAAGCAAACACAATTTAAAGTAAACACACGGACACATTTATTGAAGAGAAACATTTATTGACAGCTTTTAAGTTTAACCACATATTGATACAGCCGGAACTATTAATTTAAAGTATTTGTCGATCGATCGTCCGATGATGGTCAAGGCCAAGGTGTAGCTGTGAGACGTGCTAGCTAGTTATCGCTCATAGACGATGGTGATCAGGAAGTCTTCCCACCTGGATTTGGAGGGTCTCCCTGCATGCGTCCCAGGTAGTGATAGCCACAATGAGGATCCGGTGCCTGAAGATCTGTAGGGTGTCGTTTTTATGCGTCATCTGATATTTATTTATGGTGTAGCATGTCTGTGAATTGTTAGTCGATGTGGTATGTCATGGGGAAGACGAGAGAATAAATCCAGAGTCGTCATGGCGGCATCCGTGTGTAGCGCAACAAGATGGCGTCTACATCTTACGACGGAGCGAAGTGCAGAAACATTCTGACATTTCGACCGCTGGGGGCAGAGAGAGAGAGAGAGAGCGAGAGAGGTTGCCCGCCCCCAGGACGCCTTCGCAGTGGTGCTGATGGTCATTGATGATGTTACTTGATCCCGCTAGGGGCGCTATATATCACTCATTATTATGGGACATATTTAAATTAAAGTGCAGGAAATTACCTCGCACGTGGTGGATTAACCGTAATAGATTGATATACCACGGATCGAAAGGCTTGCGAAGTATGATGACGACAAGTTGAAGGCCATAATTTGTTACAGATCTACGACAAAACACCAGGAAGATCGTAAAGAAGATGGGAGTCACATCGTACCGGTTTGGAACAAAAAAAACATAGTGCTCGTGACAGCAGAAGTGAATATTTTACTTTTTATTTCTTTTCCGCAATCGCTGACTGAATAAAGGACTTTTTTAGACAAATTCAAGAAGTTTGTGACACGTCAGCTTTATACTGAAACAGTTATTCGAGAAAAATCAAAAACTTGGGATCCCAAATAGACTCCATTGACACGGCTAGTATAATGGAAATACATTATGCCTAAAATGTTTTTTTTTTATTTTAGTCATAAATAAATAAATATAAGATTGATGTGTGTTTGCATGCGACTTGCAAATTGGTATCATAACCTAAAAACATCTTTTATCACTTCTATTATTTCTTTGATTTTAACGGATATATATATCCTTGTATAAGAGAGAAGCCTTATATTATACAGGAGGGACACTAAAAGAGGTACATCGTCCCTATTGAAATGAAAACTTTTGTTAAACTCCTTATTTTTAAAGAAAAAGAGGCTGATCATTCTTTCTGACAAAACAACGCACCGAATAACAAGTTTTGTGGATACAATTAATGCTAATTTAATCACCTGAGACTCTTAATCCAAAAACTTGCATTTTTGTTTGAATAATGAAAAGGGGTCTTTGTATCAAGTTATTTGGATTGAATCAAGTATTTCAATCTTTCATAACGATGTTCTGGTAAAGCCTAAGTAGACAAACGACGACAGGTAAACACAGATGGATCCACTAGGATATGCTATGCACAGCTTCCAGCGCTGTATGAAAGCGCACAGTGCGCTTAGCACTTCTTCGTGGAAAATCACCTTAACCAGTTCTGGTAAACCAGGTAATTAGGTTTCGAATGCTGTATTGCTGAGAGATACTCTAACATTTAAATGTTGCCGGTATTTTCACAGTTTTAATAATTATTATTTTACTGGAATAGAAAAACCCAATGAATTTTACTTGTTGCGAGTTTTACGCCATTTTAATCTCCAATGTATACTTTTGTAACCTATACTAATCGATAAAGAATAAAAATAATTTAAACAATATATCTTATTTAAATGTTATTAGCATTATTTATTAGGTGTCCAAATTAATTGAATAATAATAAATTAAATCATAAATCACCAAAAAAAAATGCGGTTTTATACATACGCAAAAAAAATGTAAGATATAAAATAAAAATCTGGGCCTTGCCGCTTGCGGTTTTCGGCACAGCGGTGTGGCCTGACCCCCCCAGCTAACCTAAAAATTATTACGGTTGGAGTAATTTATAGCCGTTCGATATTCGCTAATGCGAATTGTATTAGTTTTAAACGTAAAATGACGAATTATTTATGTGGCTCGGAAATCGGAATCGATTTATCCGAGATAAAAACGTTTGCGGCATTGACCAAATTGCTTTTCTATCTGCTCTTGCCCTCCTCGACATCCACTCTTCTCTGTGGAGGGCGAGTCCAACTAATGCCAGCCGAAGGACGAAACAAAAATTACATCACAGAAATTAAATAAAAAGCTTTTATACCGCGGATTCTTTTTTTTAATCCCCTACGGGATACGGTTGATCTTCTTTGGACAGTTCTTATCGAGCCCCGAACATTATTATCATATATATAATCTCGGCGATGGAATTATACTTTTAATCAACGTGGATAAGTGGCCTTAGAAATTTTAATTTTTTATTTGATGAAACGTTATAGCCCTCTGATTTTCACGTACAAAAGACAATTTTCGAAGAATTAAAATAATATAAAAGCCCCACATTATATCTTCGACAGAATTAAAAAAATATTTTATGTAACGTCGAGTCGTATAAAGTACAGCCATCTCTCATATTTTATGGTTAATTTGGTTCCACGAAAGCCATGTACTGAAAATTTCGAAATTCATACAAACATTTCGATTCGAATAAATGGCGTAAATACGAATAATTAAATTGCACATTAATGGAAATTTATATATAGTTAAAAATCTTTTATATTTAAATATATTTTTTAGGAATTATATTTTAAAAGCATATTCGTGCAATATAACTGTGATTGGATTAAGAATACATTAAGAATAATTTTCGTTCGTGTGATTTTTGGCATAACAAGGATCTCCGTTAGCTAAAAGACACTTTATCACAGACTATGTCGTTCTCTACATGCAAATCCTATTAGCTTTCCAAATGGACATTTATTTCCTACTTTAGTTTGCTCGTTTTTGGCAAATCGGTACGTATTCGTTACATATACGTATCTAATAATAAAATGCGTATTTATTTCGATACACGCGTACATATTCATTGGTGAAAAGTTAATTAAAACAATCACCGGTCACCATAGACATGCTACGGTTTATTTGAACCCCATAACAAAAGCCCCCGTGAATGCTACGATTCAAATGGAAACACGATATTAGTTTATCAATACGCCTCGATTTAATTAAAATGTTAAGCAACAGTTTCATCGTATACTGAACGATCGTGAATGTCAATTGAATACACATCGAATTAATTTCATAATAAATCTAAATTCTTTTGCAAAATATTTTTTTTGAGCGAGGATATACATAGACTGTAGCAATTTTCTCTTTTAAAGTTAGATTACTTTCGACTATCGAGCGTTTTAATAGTCTAACTTGCTTCGATGTATAGAATTAATGATGCAAGCTACGGCCGTAAATTTATACAGAGGCATAACAGATTTCGTTACAGAAGATGATGGAATGTTTTCGGAAATTAGAATAATTTATTTTTGGGTGTAGGCTGACAACGCCATTAATGATCCACTCGAGGCATTAATATTATATTACAGACGGATGGGTTGGTTTAATATTTAATTGTATTTTTTTCCCGTGTTAAATCGATTAATGTCCCATTAGCGAATGGCCGAAAGGGCATTTCTGAAGTTGGCCAACACTGCAATTTACTGTTCCACCAAACTAACAGACTGGCAATGTCAGCATATTGCAAATGGTGCAAAAGTGAGAAATGGGTTATAAATCACTTTAGATATAAGGCTTGGGTTTTGAAAACAAATCAAAGAATTATCATGTTATTGAAAAATATTTTTCTTTATATACGATATACATTTTTTTAAAAATATTATATTAATAATATGAATATCGTTCCGAGTACAAAACTTTCATAATTACCGCACTCAATATTACCGAGCAGCGGGATACGGCGGACGTGTCCGGCAATTTTCTAAGCAATTAAAAATAAATTATAGTCCTTACCTAGGATCCGGGAGCGGTTCCGATTTCCATAATAAAAAAGGAACTGGAACTGTTTTACGGTCAGCTGTACATAAATACGAGTGGACCACCGAGACCACGACCGCACTATATAAACCACTTTGTTAGTCGTCTAAACAAATACAGGCCCCGGTTTATCTGCAGAAAGTGCTTTTGTGAGCTAAGCCACTTGCTCTTTCCTGGCCGTGCCAATGTACATGGAAATAATTTCACCCAGAACCTGAAGGGAGATTGGAATGGAAACCATAAAGTCGTTTCCGTTCAGCTCTGCCCGTTTTTTTCGGTTTTATTTTCAATAGCGTATACGTACAATGGAATAGAATATCGATCTTTACACTGTTTAGAAATGCATTTTAAAAATTGCAAAAAGAGTTATTTTTTACGGCGTAGTCAATTCACCCTCATTGATATTTTTATAGTTCAGTGATTTACAATTCGATCCGGTAGCTTTATTGCTTATAAAGACAAGTTATTTCTTATATTCACTACATTTAACATAGATTGGTTATTTATTAAAAAAATATTTTTTAAATGCTAAACCTTATCGTTTCCTTATTAAAATAAATGAAAAAATCTTTTTTAAGAATCTTGAACTACGGGGAAAAGAAAACACACTTTTTTGATAATAGAAAAAGTCATTCGGAAAAAAAATCCTTTTCGCGCAGAATTTTGTAAGAGAAACTTTGATTCATTTTTAAGGCCTACGTAAACATCGTCCACTAAGTAATTTAGTATTTTTTATTATCTATTTCAAAACAACAATTTTAAATTTGAGGGAAGCTTTATTACACAGCTTTTGTTAAGAAAATTTTCTTGCAGATGTAGATTTAATTTTTTCTCACTTTGTTATTCACATTGCCACTAAAATTCGATCAGTAGCTTTAAAAAAACAATAAATTATTGGCGCCAAATTTGAATCCCTTAGTTACATAAATGTGAACTTAGTTCAAAGCACAAGTGGTCTGGTTTGAAAGACCTGGAAAATGAAGGCATGATGAATTTTCACACAATAGCATTCCTGACTCATATGATAAGTTAAAAAAACTAGCATTTAGTGAGTTTGTAGAATGTGAGATTTTGACCAGTGCTATTTTCCTCTTCATCTTATTTGGATGGTGAAGATTTATTTACATTTAACTAGAAGTTGTGGCTTGTAGGAAACTTCCATATTATTTCGATAATGTAAATTAACCGCGACTAAGCCAAGTGTATGGATAAGCATCCGACGAAAACTATGCATTTAGGGAATTCTTTACAGCACTGGCCCCAATGGCCATGGTATCTAAGTAGAAGAGATCCATTATCTCTGCATGTTTTATAAAAATATTTTTGTAGGTAGTTTGGCGCTTTAATTTTTTAGTTTAACATCATCTACCGTTAAAGAGATCAATCAAAATAAATTAAATTTTAAACTAAGTCAATATTCTTCAGATTGATAATGCTAAGTTAACGATACGTAAATCGCGACTGAGATAAAATAGTGCCCAATAAGTTAATCCTCAGGTGAAAAAATCTATGAATTCTAAGAATTTTTTAAGACACTGGAGGGAATGTAAGAAAGTGTTAGAGACTCATTGTTCTTGGATCTTTAGAATCTTTATCAAAACATTTTCTGTTATGTCATCCTTCCATAGTAGTCAAATAAATAAATTGATTAAGCTTTACATATTTATGTGAAAAATCATTTTCAAGCATCGAAAAGCCTTGAATCGTGCCTGAAATTAAAAATAATAACATACAAACCATACAAACAAGTTTAAGAAAAATGGCTAGTTATTATTTACATGTAACATTGCCAATTTTAGTAGTAAAAATTTAATTTTTATCAATAAATATGACTATTAGTAGTACCCAGTAGAAGTGATACCTATTTTTTTTTAATTGAATGTACCTAGATTTTATTGATTTCCAAAAACAGGGTTTTTATTAAGAAATGTAGCTTTCAAAAGAAATTTAAATCATTGTACTGCTGGTATTTGGCTCTTCTGACTTATGAGTCTGCCGACAACTGACCTAGAACAATACACTCATATATAGAGAAAGAAGTAGCTTTACATAGTTTAAAATTTAATTAAAACTTTAGTTTATTTAACCCTGTAAAAGCAATAAAATCGTTCGAAAAATAAATAACTTATGTCCATTTTTTTTTGAACAATAACATGAAGATATATTTTCTATAAAATTTAATATTTAATTAGTATTAAATAAAAATATAGCAAAATCAATTATTAGTAAAGTGTTGGCTGAAGCTATAGAAAAATATTCAAGTTTTTAATGGCTATTAATAATATTTATTCAAGGTTTAAAGTTTAGCTATATTTAATTACAAGTACTAGATCATTTTATAATTATTATATTTACACAATATTATCAGGATAATTTTTTAAATAGTACTAACTTGAATAATTTTCTCAACACAATAAAAAAATGTTTTTGTTTTCATCTATACTGGAGTTGTTCGATCTTTTTTTTAATGAAACTAAAGGGAATTACTTGTTGAAGGGTTTTTAAATATTGTTGGAATTTCAAATACCTTAATATACTTATTATTTAAATGAAGTCTGGTGAATTTTAAATATATGTTGGAACCACTTAGCTTTACTGCATTTATAATAAATTTAACTAGATTTGTGTACTATGGCTCATAGATTTAAAAGCTTATACTACGATTATTTATTGGTTAATCGAGGATTTCATACATGCAAGGATTTTTCTGATTTAAATATTTTAGAACAATACTGTACATCTGCGTAATAATAATATTATAATTTGATCATAATTTTTAGCACTAGCTTATTTGGTAGTAAATAGGCCACGCTAGACTAAGCCTTTAATTTATTTTTCGTCAATTTTGTTATTTTATATGTTAAATTTCACAATGTAATAAATAGATACCTCGCCTTATTTTGGACACAGACTAATCAATCAAAACAGTCTAGCGGTTAATAATATTATATTAATCTAGTCCAGAAAATCAAATCATGTGTGTTGCCTTCACTTAATATTAATAATATATAACAGCGTAATATGTAATATATTATATTAGGTTTGATTAATTATGTGTCATTGATTTTGATTTCAACAATTATAACTTTTCCCGCAATCAAGCGGTTGCGTATATTTTTCGGATTTGATGATATAGCCGGGAAAATGATTTTCACAGCGCTTTCTTTACGCGATCAATAAATTCTATTTCAGCACATACACATAGTGACTTTCAACCACATAGTCATAAAATATAAATCTCAGATTTAAAGCAGCAGCGTCGTGTTGGCAATTATTCAACAAAATGCACTCGACTATGGAAATTGAAGAGGGGGCTGGAGCAGCTATTCCCGTTTCAACGAAGGCCCCCGGGTTCTCAGATTATTCTCAAATATATTATCGAACAGTCGATTTTTATTTAGCATTTTTGTCCCTAGACCCGACCACCCATCGCCTTCTTGGACCACCAATCATTTGCATATTGGTTATTTAATTTTCCGGTCGTATGCACTGTGACACAGTTGGGCGCCCGACAATACAGTCGCCCCCGTTGTGCCCGGGCTCACAATCAAAACTTGGCCCCTTTATCCTGCGAAACTTGATACGGGCGTAGGTATTATTAATTTTGTTCTCGGGGAGATGCTCCAACTTCACGGAGATGCTCTAGCTTCCGCGAAACTTTTCCGACTCGTGTTTGTAAATAAGCGAAATAATTATCACGCGGATCTGGATGATAATCTACTGCGAGTTATGTTACAAGAAAATTTTCGAACTTTCAATTGTACGTTTTTGGCTTTGACCTTTGGGAGTGAGTGCAAGTGAGTTTAAATTCGAGAAAGTTTGGACGGAGTGGATGTTATCCTAAGCGTAGCAATTAAATTAATGAATATTTATTGATATTTCATTTAAAATTTTAATCGAAATGTGAATTCATGTAATGAATAAATATAACTAAATTATTCCATAAATTTCAGTAATGTAATTGGCATTGGGGTAGAACATGCCTTTGCTTTTAGTTTTTTTTAATAAAACGTTTCAGGCCCATACATTGTATTACATCTTTATATCAAACACGTATATACAAATTTTATTATTAGTATATTTTTACTATTAAATAAAAGCATATATAAAATAATTAAGGCCAAGATACGATTTATTTTCCGGAAAATCTAATAAAATATGATTTGTAGTATACCATAACTTTTGTTTCAACAGTCTAACTTATTTATTTATTTACACAACACTAAAATGGTATTATTTGTGTTTATTTATTTTAAAATGCACACCCGATAAATTACTATAATTTTATTAATCTTTCATAAATTATTTTTGACACCTTAATATACCCACCTTAAAATTGTTTATTTTTCAAATTCTACGAAGGAATTTCTTCCTCTGCTATTTATTCATCATCTAATAGTAAAAATAAAAATAAAATCCTAAATATAATTTAAAATTTAAGATAATAATAAGTATGATTACTTACTTTTTATTTTAAAAATTTAAGCATTTGCAGTTAGATTTGTGACTAAATTTTCTGAAGTCTACAGCAATTAGGATATTACTTATTTTTGTATGTAATTACCTAATGGAATAATGAACGCTTATTATTAAGTTATAAGTAAGATGTGTAGGTATTTAAAAGTTTTGATTCTAATTTTCTCGTCATAATGACGCTAGAATATCTTGAATAATAGATTAGACTGTAAGCTCCGAAAATGACTCAAATACTAGTAAACCCGCATTATTTTTTTATATATTACTTAGTATTGATATTTTTAGATTAATAATTCCAGAAACAACTAGGTGCAATAAAATATTTATATGATGGAGAGTTTTCATAAAGTATTACGTAGTCTTTGCAAAAACTCTTTTCCTCAGACAATCTTGTACTTATATATTATTCTAAATAAATTTTAAATTACTGCAATGGTTAAATAAGGTATTTCTTTGTTTATTTTCAGTTAAATTTTGTTCCTTTGTAGTCACTAGACGAGAGTTTCCTAAACTTTTTCTGCAATGGAACATTTGGCAAATCCGTAAATTTTAACGGAACACAGCATATTTTTTAGGTTGAATTATTAATAATAGTAAAAATAAAAAAAATATATTTAAAATAAATCATATAAAAATATAAGTCTATTAAACTCGTAATAATTTGATCAAGAATATGGTTTGGGAAACACTTCACTAGATTGTAAGGGCCTCATGGGATTTTAAATATAATAGGTTTACCCTATATTAAATAGTTGAAATAGTTTTTGTCTTCGCTTATTATTAAAATGGTTTGATTTCAAATTAAAAAAAAAAAAATATTTTAAGGAACAGTTTTCGAAATATTTCAATTATGCTGATTTTGCTTTAATAACTTTTCAAATCTAATTTTCCTTATCAATGTTTCCGTATTATTATATTTTGTTAAAGTTTATGCAGAAGAGAAATTACATTTAATACCCTAATATGCTAATAAGTTGCTTTCGGCTTATTTTTCCATGTCAACGCTTTTTTCTAAGATTGTTTTTACCTGATAAAAAAGTATAAAAAAACGTTCAAACCCTTAAAACTTACCACTGAATGTTTTTATTTTATTTTTAGTTGTTTAAATATTATATATACAATTTAAACATAGTAAATTTATCATTTGGGTATAACTTAAAGTAGATTTATTATTGATATGTATATAGTAATTTTTCAACGTATTTATGATGAAAAAATATTTAACCCACTTATTTAATTATCTCGGCTATGGTATAAAAATTCTTTTTCATTGGAAATATTTCAGATTTTTCATATTTTGCTCACAGTAGCATTTAAATATTTTTTTTAATAGTTTCAAAAGCACGCAATTAGATTTTCAACGCATCATTTAAATGGTTGGGTATGAATGCATTCGAAAAATAGTGTTGTATTAAATTAAATTTTCTATTCAAAGAATTTGCATTCAATTTTTACTTGTCATAAATTACGTTTTAACATATGTTAATCATCTAATTCAATTTTATTTTACATATTAAATATTGAATAAATTTAAAAACAGACAAATTGGTATCATTATTTTTAATTAGGCAATATTTTATCCTTTCGAAAATACTTCTTGCATCTTGACCTCCTTGAAACAATTCACATAAACGATGCCAAATTAAAGCTCTGACATTTTCGTGTATCATATTACATTTCAATAGGGTCGATAGAATCGTCAATATACATTTTTTTTATCAAACACAAATGGCGAAATAAGATTAGGACTTGAAAGCAGGGACCGAAAGCCTCTTTGCTGTATCATAAAATATTTACTTATTCTCAGAAAGCTTCTTTTGTTTTGCCCTATATTGTTTGCGATTTATTTACACCTATGTGAATATTTATAATCGTATGCAAACAATACGGCATAATAATATCGAAGACGATGATGACAGTTTAGCCATATTGATGATTACGCGTGACACGGGATCTGTACGGCGTCACACAGGTGACGTTAATTAATGAATGAGCTTTCCGGAATTAGGAAGTAACTAATGTGGGGTTTGAATTATTCGTGTAAGCTCGGATTTTCAATAATTCTGTATACCGATTAGATTAGCTCGAGTAGATTAATCTGCGGCCTTTAAGATAGACTTGAGGGATGATCTAGATTCTACAGAAACGCACGCGTCTAAATTTAAAATATTTCTTATTAAATATCTTTTATAATATTTATTGAGGTGATAGGGTGATCTTTGTGTTTACGCTGAGGGATATAAATTTTGTTATAATACTCAGAGCCTGAGAGCAAGATTTTTGAAGAGACGAGTGTTTAAGCAACGTGTTTCTTTGCTTGTGTTTACGAAACATCGTCTCTCGACTTGAAGTGTGCACACACAGAGACTTGATCACGGAAAAGTGCTTGTCGACGACAACTGCCACACAGCCACCAGAAAAAATATATTTTTGTATAAGGAGTGAGTGTGGGGGAATAAGGGATGGCACGGAAGAGGAAGAAGACAGCTGGTGTAATCATCACTAACGTTATATATCAAAGACAAAGGATAATTGCCGGACCCGAGAAGCTAATTTATGATACCTCGGAGACTGGGATCGGAAAAAAATAACACAAACATAAGCGGATTCGATCGATAGCCCCGAATAATGTTATCTGCCGTGGCTAATACGTGATTTGCATCAATTATTTAGGATTGGTGATGATATTAATGAAAATAAATGGAAATTTGCGTATTTATTTTTCTTGCCAATCACAGAGTCATTAAGTAAGTATATATGTAAGTATATAGACGACCGACTTTTCTCATTAATATGAATTTTCTAAATATTAATTTAATTTGGAAATGGAAAAGAATGCTTCTCAGTATAAAAAATACAGCGGTCAGAAGGCAACAGGAAACCACTGTACTATTACTCCCATGAATAACTTATCCAAACCATGTCCATAATGGCAATAATGCACATGGTCACATTCTTCGGAAATAAGAAGAAGGATTAATAATTTACAAAAACATTAAAAATAAATATTAAGAATATTATTCGCTTTACGACATTATATTAAAACAATTTTTTTGTATAATAATCAGGGATTTGAACCAGAACTGAACCGAAAAAATATTAGTTTGTTTCGGTTTGTACATTTTAATACACATAAGGCGACATGACGTTTTTTTCAGTTCATATATATTTAAATATATGCTTTTATTCAATTTGACTAGTTTTTAATTATTGATTTATTTATTTATTTGACTACGATGAATGAATGGCATAATAGAAAAATTCCAAAACGCCATTCATCTATATACAGATTAGATTAAGATTCTAAAGATGCAAATGGAATGAGCTTTTACACTAATCTTTCCCCAAGTGTCAAACCACGACACATGTTTATTATAATTTTATTTCAGTTGGATTAAAATTTATATTATTTGTTTTATAAATATTTATTCTAGAAAAGTTATATGACATTAAATTAATTAATTCCAATGCGCCAAACTATCTATATAAATCATTTATAAAAGATACGGAGGTATTGAGTGACTTCCTCTTATCTCCTGGCTCGTGTTATAAAGAATTCCCTGGATTCATAGTTTTCATCAGACTTCTATCCGACTACTAACTTATCTAAGTCGCGGTTGACTTACATTAACGAAATAATATGCATGTTATAAGCTATAACACTAAATAATAAGGAATGATTGTTAAATAGATGGATATATCCTAGAAAATAAAAAAATATTTTTTTTATATAAATACAAAAATTCTGTGACATATAGGATTTTTATTAAAAGAGTTATTAAAAATAATTAACAACTTGGTGTCTCAAATATACCCCATTAGCACGGCTAGGTAATGTAATTATAACATCTTGTTGATTAAAATATATACATTAAAAATTCAGTGTGTCGAGCCTAATTTTTCATCAATATTTTCTTAGCATTTTCTCCTGTTGTGCTCTATTAGCTTAACAATAAATTAACAATATGCTACTTTTAAAACATGTACCCTACAAATATTTAAAATTAAAATAATTAAAAAAAAACTATTTTACTAATAAAAAAGAGTTTTTTGCTTACGAAAAAATTAATAAGTGTATAAAAATACCTTTTTTTTTAATTTTCTTTCATTATACGACGTCATATTTGAAGTAAACTAGTTAACCGTTTTAATAAAATATCATTCAAGATCGTGTAATCTCATAATAAAATGGATTTGTTTGTATTTATATAGAAGACTGTTTTATATTTCAAGGCCAAGTGTCTTACTTTATTTCTTCAGCTTAATCCCATGAGACAAAGTTGACAAACATGGAACTACGGGACCTTGATATAAAGTAACATCAGCTATTAAAGAGGTCGCAGTTTATATTATATAAATATTTATTATATAAACGTGATACTAAACATTTGATAAATTATTTTATTAATTTAAAAAAAAATGCTATACATCAACACTTTCATTTATTGCGATGACGAATAAAAATCGACGAAAAAAGCGTGTCAATTTTATGGACGATTCTTGTCGCAGAAAAGTGTTTCGGTATGCAGTCGTGCGAAAATAGTAAATGGTCACTCACTACATTAATTTGTGTTAAAATGACGGTGTCCGTGTTGCCAAAACGTTAATACATTTATTTATGTAATATGGTTAATATCGTGCGTCAGTCGGCAGTCGTCCGAATGTTCTATCTGGATTTTCTGAAAGCTTCTCTTCACGGTCTACGGTTTTCAGCAGTTTCTGGCAGACTGTGGGTTTAATTAACCCATTCATATCCGAAATGTGTCGAAAATGTACAAACCCTATCGAGACGTGCTGTCGAATTGTATTATTCTCTCAAAGACAACTTCCTCCTACTGCTGTTGTACTCACCTATTGTTTTGGTCAAAGCAATAATATGGACGGAGAGAACGAATACTTCTAACATTTACATACATATTTAATAGCAATATATATATTTAATCGTATGAATTTTATTTTGCTTGCAATTTATAAGGTAACATAACAAATTATTTTATCTTCTGTTTAATAATTTAAACAAGGCTAACCCTAATCCCATTGAGTGACTTTGTCAGATACAGATTTAAATGAAAGCAGAACAAAGCGTTTTATATCATTGAGAAATATTTATTTATTTAATAATATATGAAAGTCTGTCACATATATTTATTTTTAGATTATTAGTATTTATATAATTATTCAAGTTCATTTGCTTTATACAGTATATAAATGAATACCGGAGATGATATTACTATCATTAACTAAAAAATGAAATGGTTAACATTTGCTGCAGTAGTATTGGCATTTGCTGTAGTGTTGTCGAATTTACATGATGATAATACACTACTAATAGGTATACAAAATAATTATATTATTTTTTAATACAATAAAACCGTATTTTATTATTTTATGTATGTAGATATTGATCCGAGCATTATATCTTTATGTGACTTGTGGTGTCCAAGATTTTGCAAGTATTTTAATGCATCATCATGCTGTATCCAGACGAGATGTTTTTGTCAAGTGTGTTCCTAAAAAAATATTATTAATATTGTAATTGTTATAAATGAATAATATATTTGACATGATTGATAAGTTACAATGTAATCTCAATATATGTATCTGTTTATTATACAGTATAACATTTAGAAAGTGTGTGAAAAATTCATCTTGGCCCAAACTTATTTTAATATTAAAATCCGATTCAATTGGCCCGTCTTTCAGTAGAATTTCACCCCCATTCCCCTCCGCCCCTCGTCTTCCTAATTGCGACGAAAAAGAAGTAAGAAGCAGCTCGTGTGAGATATGAGCCGGAGATAAGTTGCTGAATACGAAATAAGGGTTGATGGATGTAGGAACATTATTCATGAAGGTTGTGTCTGGGATAAATGCGTTTTATTTCTGCCGCGTCAACGGCGTCGTCGCGCAACGACGCCGCCAATGAAAGATATACGAGACGTCGTTTTGCCCAAATTGTTTGGGTAATGAAAAAAAATCCCCGCAAATGCGCGCCCGTCAGCTGTATTATTGAAATATATAAAATTAATCGTATAATAATATTTTTCAATATACTAGTGCAAAGTTTAAAATACATTATAATAAAAACAGCTCGAGTTTATATTTAATATAAGGTTACTGAAAAATTGTGAATTTTTTTTAACTAAAAATATTTTAATAAAATATTACTCTGTGATATCCATTGTTCTCTATCATTTTTATACACAGTTCAATTAATTTTTCGATTCCACTCCTTGTAAATTTGTTGAGGTTTTTTGTCAAAGAATGAATCCAAGTGTTTTTTTTACGTCTTCTACTAAAATTAAATTGTGAATGCTCTAAAAATTTAAAAAGATGAAAATCTGAATCCGCAATATCAGGTGAATAAGATGAATGCCGTAAAATCTATATCCAACTCCCTTAATTTTGTGTGATTCTTCCTGTGGCCAAATAATTATCGCTTTATATAACATAACTAAACGAGCGACGAACAGATGATTATTTGTTATTTCAGCGCTGTAAGCGAAAGTTTTTCAAAGCTTTTCATATAGTCTTGTACTGTTGACCAGGGACAGGAAGGATCTGGTGACAATTTTTTTACCCTTTGGCGACGATCAGATTACTCCAATAAATATAATATTTTTAAAGCAGCATCATTCAGTTTCAGAGGTCTTTTTGGCTTCATTCACTCATCAAATAAAAATAGCATAAAAAGTGTAAGGGTTTTCTTAATATTTGTCCTTGACATAAGAATAAAAAACATATAAATTGTTGACTACAAATAAAGTTTCAAAGTGATACTAAACTTTAGCTGTTATCTCAACGGTAGTCGATGACAAACTAGTGTAAAAACGCGTTAAGTCTTTGGTTTACCTTTCATTAATACTGAACAGCATTAAAGAGTGCTAACTTTTTATCATAAAACTTTAAGTTATCAGATAAATAAACTCAGCAGTTTTAATTTTTTTAAATCAAATCATTATATTTAAATACTCCGGCCCTCGAATAACTACTTACTTCTACAAGACGCTCTGAGATATAAACAATTAATTCAATATTAATTAATACATCTGATTTAGACACTACTTAAAATTATGCCATCACAAACATATTCGACATGTCATCGAATATTCAAAAATGTATTCAGTGAAATAGATCTAGATAAGAATTTAACAAAGCTCGGAACAAAATCTATTCAAAGTTGTGTAGAAATTGTTTCTGCATCTTCTAAACAATCCACTGTAAATGATTCCTGATTTTTTTTTTACTAAATACCATGTTGTATCATCAATAGATTTGGAGACCATGCTTTTGACCAATATGTAGGAGTTAAAATCTTTGATTAGCCTATTATGATTAATGATTCAGAATGTGTTTGCAGGATGTTTTTCAATAAAAACAATTAATGTAGGTTTGGGATTAGCTGGTTAATTAGAACATAATTTTAAATAGAAAATGATCTTATAAAGAAAACAAGTTGCTTATTTTTTCTTCATATTTTATAATAATTTAATAAAATAACGAAATGTTTTTATTTAATAAAATGGACATTTATTAAAATAAATGAAATGTGTAATTCATTTAGTATTGTATCAATATAAAGCATTATTTTGCTCTCAGCTTAATTAAACGCATTATGAAGGGAATATCAATGTTAATTTAACTAATTAATTAAATAATAACTAATTTATTTTAAATTCATCTCAAGAATTTAAATTTAATTTAACTAATGGTTAAAATAAGGTAAATATTACTAATGCTTAAAATTTTTTAAATTGAAGTATTATTAATATAAATTAGAAAAGTGCAATTAGAAATTAGTATTAAATATTTGGGTAAATGCTATAATAAGATGCTGAAAATAATTTTAATAGAATTTCATGCATTCTAGAATGCATCAAAGGGTTATATTCCTGAAATTCCTCCCAAATATTCCTTGTTACACATACATATATGTATGAAAATGCAACTTTATAATTTAAATATATTATTTTACTTAGGCTTAAATTGTTTATTGCTATATAAAATCATGATATTCGCCTAATTTTGTCAGCGTTGATTTCTTTATAGTGCCATTAAAATAAGAAATGGTACTTTTTATAATGCAAACCACGCTTGTGCCATTAGGATGACACATGATAGTATGAAAAAAGGGAAAATGTTTTACAAACGAGATATGTATCTGGGTGCGATAATTTGAATGCGGCTGAAAGAACACTGGAACACAATACGTATAATATATTCAAGGTTCTGTTACTCACTCCCATATCCTTTTCCAGAATGTGTTTCGTTGTAATGAAAATATTTATGTCGGCATATATACGTTTTTATTGTTGAATATTTTCAACGGGATATTATTAAATTCTGCATGAGGGTATTGAGAAAATATAATATTGTTGATGAAATAAATATACGCGAGCGATGGGTGTATACTTAATAGAAATCGATGAGCTTAACGAAAATTCTAAAATATTTTCAACGCGGATCAATACCGATTCAGGTGCTTATAAAATATTCATGATGAAAATATGTATTTATTAACGCTTTATAATTTTTGTATTTATACAAACGTGTATGGGTTTAATTACGACATTTGGTTTTAGGTTCAAAGCTCAGGCGGATAGATTATACGCTCGGAATATTAATGAAACATCGGACCTGTTTAATATTCGCGTTGCCTGCTTTAAAACATGTAAACAAATATTTTAATAGAAATTTTAATATTTTACCATAATGCAAAATTTTACAATCATCCACGCCATTGCGCCCTCGATGTGTAAATGTATTTTTATAAATAAATATAAGCGTAGTTTTCTTCGAAAAGCATCATTACGTGTTTCCTTGTACTCTATATTTCCGCGTATTGGTAAATCCGTTTCGGTTGCCACGCCCCCGGATTTGTATCCAGGCATCCCGCCGGGAACACATAATTAATTAACGCGTAATATTTAATGCCGAGAATTAATTCGAGCACCCGCACCCCCGGCTGACTAGCACTGCTTTGCGGAAAATCCCCATAACACTGGGGAAAACAAAACCGGTACGTTCGCAAAACCAAAAACGGTGTATAGAAAATTTAATCCCGGAAAAATGTTCAATCGCCCCCCGGGAAACAGAGTCCTTTCATGTTCCACGGCTAGTTCTACGAAAGTATTTCAATGGATTTATTCAATTTGGCCCTGGCTCGATACTGGGATTGTAATGGGCTGGTAATAAGATTTATAAGAACGTTAGCTGGAGAAGAAAAACGGCATTTTCAGCTAGCTTCGATTTCGGATCTAAATTTACGATTTTTACGCGGTTTGTGAGAATTACTAAAGATATTTTGAATTTATTTTAAATATAATGTGATGTTTAAAGTTTTAAAAGTAAAAAGATAAAAAAACGCGATAGACGAGTTATTGTTTAGAAAATATCACTTCAGCCTCAAATGTATAAATATAATATTTAAAAAAATCCGGTGTTAATCTGGTAAAAATTTTGAGGATATTTACATATATATTATAATAAATTAATAGTCTATTAATTTTTTTTGTTATTTATTTAAACATAATAAAAAATATTTACATTTTAGTTTGTTGTAAAAAATACGATTAAAACTGTATTTTAAATGTTTTATTCATAAATGAAAGAAAAAAAGGAAACAAATTTAAAAATAAACTAATTGGGACATGCTTTCTATTAAACAACGCTTACAATAAGGTTATAGGGGATTTTAGTATAATGATGAGCAGCACCATCTAGTCATTGCTTATGCAGATGATATTGATATTGTGGCTAAATCACAGTCGTCTCCCAAAGATGGATGCTAGCAAATAATCCTAATAGCAATATACGGGGGCCACAAGATAAATAAAATTACCACGAAATACAATACTACATGCGCCAGACATCCTCAAACTGTTGGAAATCAACGAATGATCTTTTGGTTTCGTCTGGGAGTTTATCAAGGTCAAAAAGTAGTCAAATTAGATAATAAATTTGAAGAACGATGCTTTCAAACAGAAGCTATTTTAGTCTTAAAAGGGCATCTACGATTGAGCCACTATCTAGGAAAAGTCAAGCTGTATAAGATCCTCATCAAGCCCGCTCTGACATCTTCTTTATGTAACCCATCCATATTTGAACGTGGGCTACTCTACTAGACTTTGTCTTTTCCCCATCTTAAATATAACTATTCTTATATTATATATAGTTTATCTACAATAATTATAGACCTTCCATCTGGTCTAGTTGCAAATGAAGCAAAGCTACGTTAGCTTCTTTCTTCGTAACCAATGTTTCCTTTTCGCTTTTTTCTCCATTATGGTCTTCAGAAGGTTATGCTTTGTTTACGAATAATGAATACTGTATTCAAAGTATACCAAGTCTCAATAATACAAGCAATGCTTGGATATCTTGAAAAGAGTGATACAGACAAGGATATTTGGAGCTAAACTTTATAGTGGCGAATAACGTATCCATCGAATTAAGATTCCAGCCACCGAAAAGCTTTATGGCCAACAAGCCTTCCTGTTATTGATGGAAAAAGGGCTAAAACGCAGTTGACTTAACTGTATACAGCTAAACTAATAATTAAATGTCATTAAAAATATGTTATGTGTGAAAATACAATCGACGCAATTTTCTACTTTATTCGAATATTAGATTTTTTAATTTAATATTATAGATATATATGGGTTATAAAGTGTATCTTTATTTTTAGTTTTGTGTTTTAATCTTCTTCTCATTTTAAAAGACATAATTTGTGAAATCTTTTAGAGTAATTACAATTATATTGTAAAAGGTATGATATTGACTTATTTACAAAAATAAATTTGGAGAGAGAATTAAAGAATGATGAGGGGGATGCTCTAATTGAATATATTATTAGAAAGTAAATCATTTTTAAGTCATTTTTAAAATCGTATCTATTGAATCGATCTTGTAAATTGTAATTTTATTTTTTAAGAAACAATGACTGTTTCATTCAATCATAAATATTTTTTTTTGAAATTATCAAAATTGATTATTACATAGAAAACTTTCTATACTTTGCTTCATTGTTATCGATTTTAATTTACAATTTATTAGGACATTTTTGTTTTAGATAGGATTTTGTGAAGAGAAATTTCTTTTTTTTAATCAATTGAACACATCATTTTTTTATCCAATTTACAAAATTATTAAGATATCCCTCGAGTGTTTCAGTGAAATGCGCAGGACTAGTTTGTCTGCATAAAATGAGTGTGTCGTCAGCATAGCTAGAATATGTAATAATAATTTTAAGCAATCAACTCTCGTTACATGTATTTTTGTAAACTATATAATATTTTAACAATAACGTTTCGAGCATTTAAAATTAACAATAATAGGAAAAGCTTATAATATTCATACGGAAAATGATAATATCCCTATAAATATAAATAATATTATTTATAATTGATTAAACACTCAATATATTTCAGGTCAAATGAGGTTAAGGTTTTTTATTTATAAGTTTGTGTATATATTTTCAAACAAATACTAAAAAAAATAATAAAATAAATAATTAAACTTGATTTTTCAAGGTAACAATCGGGGATAATTTGGCTAAATATTATTATTACAATTTTCCTGTTAAATTTAAATGATTAAGCTGTGTGTGCTAATAATTTTCTCCTGGTACGTTGGTTAACGAGTACGGTATCTAACCGAGCTGCGGTGCGGTCGCGTTATATTCTGTTAACTTGCTCACAGTAATATCCTATGCTCAACCAAAATACCAATAAAAACTAAGAGTTCAAAATTAAAAAAAATATTCCTAACTAATTATTACACCTTAGTGAAATAATCCTAAAAATCGCATCTAATTCAATTTGTTTCTTTTTCATTTTCTTTGTTTTTTTTATTTCACTATATGTGCAATTTGTATGTGAATAGTATATTCATATTACCTATGGATTTAGAGTAGGCGAAATGGCAAACGTCTGAAGATCACAAGCTCTTTGGTAATTCTCCTTCCGACTTCTGCCGTCTTTGAAAATTAATTCCGCGATGTATCAGCTACTAGCGAAGCCAATATAGCCCTATATTAACAGGAACATATCTCTTGTATACGTAATACGAGTCTACTCGAATTTAAAAATAATCTACATAAACATTTAAATATATAGCTCGACTAGCGCAATTTCAAGGAGACGAAGGCTGCTTAGAGCGCGCTTCTATAGTGGATGGGCTCAAAGAGGAATCAGCATAAATTAGTTTTAATAAAATATGATTATGCCGCAGTTAAAATATAATTATAAGAGCAATCATCGTTTGCATTTACAAAAATATATTATTTTTCGTGGTGTAACACAATATAATCAATTTACGACGGCATAAACTCTTGGGCATCCATAAATTTCTTCGTGTTAAGTCATCGAATCTCTTTATGGACTATTATCATGAACATTCATGTTTTATATCACAACTCGTAAAATGTTTATATCAATTTGCGGGATTATTGACATTGTGTGTATATCGCAATCCAGAATAAACAAATTCCATGTACTAGTAGACCCTTGTTTTCATACGATCTTTCGGGATAAACTTGAGCAAACGTGATCGTAGATTTAATATATTTGTGCCAAAAAAAAAATGTGTAATAAATTTTATATTTTTACGAAATCGGAAGCCGTATCACGTCTGAAAAAAATGTATATGAAATTAATAGGATTAATTCCTTTGCGTACTTAAAATTTTCAGCCGAAATACACAGGGTCGTGTGTACGCGGGTTAAATCCATTTTCCGCTTTTCAAATTCAATTTCCGCCCATACCTGTATATCTGGTTCAAAAGAGAAATTACTTTGAAGTTTGCTAATAACTTTTGTCATAAATTCTTTGGTATAAAGCGCAAAAAATATTTTCATGCACGTATGATATATGCCTGAAAAAAAAACATGTCGATCCCTTTGGCATATCTGTATTAACATGTAAATTTTCAAAGATGAAAATGTCAAGAAAAAATATTAAATCCTACTTTCTGTATCGAATATAAAATTCCTTTGAATCCAACTCAAATTCATAATTAGAAAATGTATCAAAATAAATTAAATTTTGATTGAATTTCATAATAAAAATATTGTATATGGTTCATATACGTAGAAAAAATATTATATTCAGTCTATCATTGTATTGAATTTATACACTGTCTAACCACTGAAAGTTTGCAAAAAAATGTTTTCTCAATATCGGTTTGTATTAATAAAATATTTACATAAACAACTTTTTGTGCGATTTCTTTTCAGAAGAGAAATAACTTTTCAAATATTTCAATCCCGACTCAAGACGTTTCAATCGGAAATAATATATTAAGACGTATAGTCTGATAATATGAAAAGCGTGATTTTAAAATAAAACTCGCATCGGTTAATAAAGCAAAACAATAAAATTGATATATTGTTTTCAGCATGGAGGTCGAGATGAATGCGTACACAATTTGCTCAAAATCCTTTTTTATTCCAACAATATAAATATTTATGAGGTATTATATAAATATATTTTATAATAAAACTCACTTGCGTATAATATACCGATTATTTATATATCAGTATTATTTATGTTTGCATTAAAATTCAATAAATTTATAATAGTTCAGTTTAGTATTTATTCCATTTTAATATGTAGGTTTTTCGACATTGCAAAAAGGACAGGTTGAGTAATAGATAACGTTGGCAACGTTGACATCCGACATCGTATATAAATTAGGGGTAGTTTCTACCTACGTGTCAACAAGTTATGCGGTTTCCGACGCAAAATATGTTTAATACCTTACCCAATTTCAGAACTAACTACTGATTTTAGTACCGCTTAAATCAAGCTATTAATGGCTAAGTTAATTTACATACATATGGATGTTATTATAATATATTAAGGGGACAAAAAGAAAACTCTTTTAATATTTATTAACAAAAAATATTTTATTAACAAAAAAATATTTATTTAATAGTTTCCATCATTGTTTTAAACCACATGCTAACTGTCTTGCAGTTTTTTTATTCCCTTTTTGAAAAAAAAGCTTGCCGGTTTCGAATCAAAATAATGGATCAAGTGTTTTTCGAAACATTATTATTTTGGGGCGTGCTTCATGGACCTAAATATTAATAATCAGATTTTATGCTTTGCATTCATGATTAATTTCGATTTTCCATTCATTCCTTTTATCGATACGTTTTTAATGTATAGTGAACCATAGATATGGGAAATTATGTGATAGTTTCTCAATGATTAAACAAAAATTTGATTTAACCAAAGATTTCAACGCGTCATCGTCATATTTGAAGGGAAGTCCTAATTTAGCTGCATCCTTTAAATTTCTGATGCCTGATTTAAACATTCCAAATCAAAATTGGCTTCTATTAACGTTAGCACGTGGCAGTAAACTTAGTTAGTGGCCTTGCTAATGATCAAACCCTAGTCGTAAAATAACAGCATTCAAAGTCTAATGTCACCTTTGTCATTTTGGGAATAGTAATTTTATCTTTAACAATTAAATACAATTTATTGAATATGAATAATGTTATTTTTGTTTTCCTTATTATTTTAGGTATAGTAATCTCTTTCAGCAAGCAATTAAAAATTTTAGTACCTATTTTATTAATTATTTTGTTTTCCTACATCAGCTTCATAGTTGTTCCAAAGGATTAACAGCAAGTGAAGCTCACAGTCATGTTTTTAATTATAATTATGCAAAAAACAGAGCTTTGCAACAAAAACTTTGACCGTTTAGGATTTAAATTTTTACTAATATACGATGAAAAACGCTAGGCGATAATTACCGAAAAATTGTATTATCCTTATGCCTTTTATAACGAAGTGATTCTTTAATGCGAAAATCTTGTCCACATCTAGTAAGACAAAACATTAAAAATCTCTCTTTAAAAATCTGATTACCGTTAATTTAAATATTTATATTAGAAAAATTAAATTATCTAAGTAGATATACGGTGTTGATTTATTTCATCTAGATTTATTATCTTTAATTCTTCAAATTTAAATAATTACTAAAAGGTGAGAAAACCAGTTATAAATGAATATTATCGAATTAAAATGATGAAAAATAAATTTATCAGACCATATATATTTTTAAATCGTGAGTCGACTTAAATAATTTTAGGTATATTATTGCGAACATAAATAATTATATTTTGGAGTTTTATTAATTAAATTTACATAAAATTTGTAAAATATATATATGTAAGTAATCCTAGAATAACTATCCCATTTTTAAAAATTAAATTGATGAATCGAATTTTCTACGAAGGATTTTAATAAATTTCTTAAACTACATTGAAACTTTCTTACACCAGAATTCTTTTTCTGATTCCACTCATTCCTCAGATTTTTAATTAAATTACTTTTAATTAAACGGGAAAATATTTTCGTTCAAAAGGAAATAATATTCTATCGTTAAACTAAATTACTAATTAACTAAAATTTGTAGTATTCCATAATAGTATCTTTATTATTTCCCAAAATTTACGATAACTTAAAAATTACGTACCTAGAAATATAACTTAACTAGAAATATATTTAAAAAGTATAATAATATTATCCATAATATTTTACCTAACGATGTTCGTACATATCTATTTGTTTGAATATATTTTATTGTATTCATATGTTTTTTTTCATTTAAATAAAAAAAAGAGAAAATCTTAATTAGTAACAGTTGTATAACAGTGGAAAGTGCACACAGGTGAAGGAGCTCCATATCATATCATGGAAGGTATGTACAGATTTTGGTTTATTCGTCTCCTTTTTTGTACAATTAAAATTTTGCATAAATTTTATTAGAAATGATTTACCTGTTAATGTGAAATTTGGTTAAAAAATTTATTTATATGCAAACAGTTGATTGCTTTGATCATATATTTGATAAAAGCGGAAATTAGAGCATACAGGCAATTCCCAAAAGCATGGCTGATCCAAATTAGTATGAATATAAACGATTGCGAAACAGCATAAAATAATCACGCATTAACGAGCTTCAACCGCTCCCATAATAATCGTCCGTTCGTTTACCCGAATTTCGACAGTGCCCGGAATACGACTTTAATATAACCGGGAGGTTTTCATTAGTTGCATTTGTATGCAGCCAGGGGTGTGCAACCGCTGGGGTATGCGCGCCGCTCGGAAACGCTATTTCTTAATTTGGGGATGCGCTTCCGGCGCCATTACGCGTCGGCTTCCGGCGCCATATGACTCAACCCCGCCCCCGCGTCTCCATCCGCGATTAATGCGCGAAAATTCCGCGAATTTTACACTCCTTACCGGTGCACATATTTCTCTCTAAATATTATTAAATCAGCCTTTGTATGCATACGTTTTTGAAATCACCAACGGCATCGTGTTTCTCTAAAATACGTTAAACAATGAGGTGCTTTATTATAATTAATCGATTTCGTATAAAGTTTGTTCAAGTCTAATTAGATGTTGTTAAAGGATAATGTTTCAACTAAGTGAATAACATAAAGATGTTTATTAACTCCGACACACAACAAGTAATATCTGATGCTTCGGAGTTTTATTAGGAAACTATATATTTAATTATTACATAACATGCTTTTGAAGTTTATCTTGGAAAAATTCATTGAAAAATTAGGTACTGTCGCAAATTCGAGTCAAAGGCGTGTCGTTTACTTGTTCATTGAACATTTTTTTTATTATTTAAATTCGTGTTTCGCCCGAAATCTCTTTTAATCCAACTCTATGAAGTTCTAAATTTTCATGGATTTATGTTAACCCTATTTTGCAGCTTTATCATTCATAGCTCGTCAACACCATTATCCGTATACGCCGGTGAACTTTTTCAATGCAAATTCATCGCAGCCGGATAATCGCACGGTGACTAGCAATTTACAATCCTTCTCGCCCGATTGCATAATACATGAGCAGATTCGTTAAAACTTTTCAACGGATATATCTAAAAAAAAAATTGGAATGGGATTTAAATTCAGCCATTATATGTAGCACACGTCTGACCGGGGGCAGATGGCGCTAATTCCGGCATCCGGCTGGAAACTTCCTCCAGGATAAAACTATCGCTCTATGATTGCAGGCGTCGACAAACTTTTTTGATTAATCTACAGAAAACATACCTATCGGAGAGGCGAGGGTCGACGCCGAGTTACGTACCGCTGTTTCTAAATACACACTAATGGGGCGAAGGGCCTCTATAAAGTTCGAGTTGCGTGATGTATGTTCGGTGATTGGCGATAAATAACCAAAGCACTGAAAAAACAGATTTCGCATTGGATCGCGTTATTTCCATTCGGCTGGCGTTTGCTTTTTGCATTTGTAAATGTTTCCGGCGGAGGAAAAGTGGTTTTCGCATTATGGAGGTGTGTAGAGTTAGTTTGAATATGTGCTGACATTATTTTGTACATTATAGTATCAGATATACATGAGTAGGCTTAATATTATTTGGCTATGGTTAAAAAAAAGTGTAGCGAATATATCGGGAGTAAACATTCTTGACAATTATATCTAGTCTCAAAATAGGAAACAAACAACTAATATTAACATTTACATGTTTATATTTTTTTAATATAAAATACATACATATCTATAATGCATAAGAACTCCCATTCTTGTCTACAAATGTTTTGCAACGTTTTTGTAATTATTTTATTCCGCTTATTTAGCCTAAAAATGGCTGGTCTTGAATCGAAGTAACTATTCGACTGAATATTTCTGACGTTACATTGATCTAAACAGATGGTTATCCAAGGGATTAATGTCTAGCAAATAAGGAGAAAGTCTTAAAACCTCTAAATTCAGTTCCTATTTTTTTTATTTATTTATTTTGACTACGATGAAGGGATGGCGTAACGAAAAGATTTCAAAACGCCATTCACCCATATACAGATTTAACAAAGATTATAAACATGCGAGGGAAATAAGTCTTTTACACTAATATATTCCTAGTGTCAAACTATGACACCGGTTAGTTTTAATATTATTTCATTTGGATTGATATTTAAATTATTTGTTTTATAATTATTTAATCAATGAAGGATAGATGACATTAAATAAATTAATTTCTGCGCGCCAAACTACCTTCATAAATATTTTTATAAAACATGCGAAGGTAATGGGTCTCTTCCACTTACCCCTTGGCCAGGGTTAAATAATTATGTGATAAAGGATTCCCTGAATCCATAGTTTTCATCGGACATCTATCCAACTACAAACTTAGCTCAGTCGCGGTTAACTTACATTATCGAAATAAAATGCTTATAATATCTTACTTACATGCCATATCACTAGTTTTATCACTAAATAATTCTTTCCGTATGTCCCATTAAAAATTCTGTATATATTTTACACATTCTATTGATTTTCCAATACGTTTTAAATGTTCTTGCGCTGTTAACCAGGACGTTCAAAGTCTCTTTTATCATTTGCCGATCATAGATAAGTTTTATTAAATCAATTCAGAGTATTATCATCGAAATTTGAGGGAATTTCTGATTTAGGGGCGTTATATGTAGTCCAATTGTTCGATTTAAATTTTGGTTTGATAAAAAAGTAATATTCATATTTTTTTCACCGCGTATTAGAGTTAATTGAGCTCAAACATATTTATGTAAAATAATTGATTTGTTTCCAATATACTTAATATTAATATAATATTCCTGTATAAAAATACTATTTAGCGATGCCTAGACAAATAATAAAGATACAGTTGATTTTCTTGTGCTGTTTTTTTTAGACTAAGAAATGAAGGCAAATGTAGCATTGGTAACATTTATGAAATCTGCAAATATACTAAAAGTCAATTAATGTCATTGCTTTTTTGAAAATAATAAGGACCTTGCGTAAAATGGCAACGTTGGAAATAAGTTAATGATATACTAAATATTATATTGAAAGTGACATCAATTTTTTTGTAAAATAAATAAAGAATTATCCAACAAAATTGGAGGTCCTTTTCAACAATACAAAATTATCATATTATTATATTATTAAGGATTTAGTGCACAGTGAAAAAGTCAAGCAATTTTAAGAAGAGTTTATAAAACAATATTTGTTTCCGTCTCTGACAAAAAAAGAATAGCTTAACACAATTACGCAATATCTCATACTTTTAAATATAACCAAATAAAAAATAGGAAAGCTAAGGTTGAAAGATAAACTTTGTTCAACCCATTCATTAGATGTTATACTATTAGGCTTTTAACCAATATTGTAAAATACAAAATTGGAATATTAGAATGGCATTTAGCCATTTGAGTGGAATTAGATATTTATTTTAGCACGATAAAAGACGGTATTGTTTTATGAACATATTTTTCATTTATTTATTTCGAGAATTACTCCTATTTTTTCATTGTTTTCTAAGTAATAAAAACAATCGAATTGAATTTCAATCTATGTCTTTCTCTTTTAAATTTGAATCTATAATATTGACTCAATTATTTCAGCTTTATGTGGTAGTTCCTTAAACGGTTTTATTTGAATTTTTAACATCTGGCATTTATTCGAATAACATGTTTTTAAATCTTCTGTTAAATCATTTATATGTCATAGATTATATAAAAAAATATATTAACATTTTAAACAAAATAATATGCTATCCAAAAAACCTCGTGAAAATGGACGGAAAACGTATATATGTACGAGACTTGTAGCTTCAAAGCCATTTAGGAAAATTATACGTAAAAGGACACTGTCGTAAAAATACTATTTGGCGTAGGACAATTTCTTGAAACCTGCAACTGTCTTACCGTCGGGTGGCAACCGGTCGTAAAACATAAAGTCAGCCCATGTCATCACGCATATGTCATAAGGTGACATGCGTACATATGCAAGTCAGGTCTCACGATTAAATTATATTCTTCTGCTTTGCTGAATCAATGGAGTGGTGCGCTAGTGGTGGAACGATATGCTCTATATATCAAAAACTATTTTTTTTAATAACACCTCTACTATAAAATATAGATGATGCTGGCCGTTCAGATTCTGCTAGATGAGGTGCTTTAATATCAAATTTTAGCTCCGGCATTTTTTTGTTACAATCGACTGACTACACATGCTACATAAATCCATGCTCGGAAATAAATTACGCATCTTCGAATTTTGTTATCGGAAACTTATATGGAATATCGGAGGGAAAAAGTAAATTTAATACGCGACTTTGCCACGAGCCCGTAGTTACGGCGCCCGCCTTAATTCACTGCGAGCTCAGGTGTATTGAATAAATTTGGCGTCACGTGCCGCCCGCGCCCGATCGGCACAGCATCCAATCATGCTGAAAACCGCTGCTTTATAAAAATTCATAAATCACACATTCCATAATCGTAAATCATAAATACACACGCACACTTGTGCGCATATCGCGCAATTAATTCACCGGCATGTCTGTGTTGATGCGCGCGAAGGATGGCGGCCCGCCAGTGGCGGAACGTGGATTTATTATTTATATGTGGCGCAGGGAGATAACATGTATTTTTCATTTATTTAAATCACCATAAATCTATGTCGTCTAAGACTCGAAAGAATTTTAAAATTTATACATCAAAATTCACGTAATGTTTTGATACCAATGTTTTAAAAATGTAATATTAGTTTATGTATTTTGTTTATTCTAGTCTGGCTAGACGAGTTTAAATAGCTTTCTATTGTGTAATGAATGTTGATATAACTCGTTTATTTGTGTAAATTCATACAATGTAAATAAAAACGTTATTAAAAACGTTAAAAGCAATCCCTTAAAGCTCCCCAATCGATGTAGGTCTGAAATCATACAATACATTGTTAATAATAATTATTATTATATATCGATATGATATTTTATAGTCATAACTTAATCTACCCGAACCTTCTGCTCTGTACTTCTACAATACGGTTGATGAAACTAGTTTGATTCATCTGAACAGCTATTATATTTGTTAAATATTCATATGCAACTGTCAAAGAAATAAAACAATTCAATATAAATGCTTAATGGAAAATTTTGCGGTCAGAAGTAAACAATAGAGAAAATGTTGCATCAAGAATAGAAGATGTATACGAAAATACATTTAGCACTTGTCGTGATGTTGGTGGATAAGGATTTGAAGATACATACCCAGAATTCACCATTTTCCGCTATTTGCGTTCAATTTTTACAACCCCCTTTTATTTTAGTAGATTAAATAACCGGTTTTAGGTTTAAAAAAATTATAAAGATATTTAATTAAATGCGCAACGTTCCTTCAAAAACGTAAAAACGGGGTTTCACTGTATCAAAAAAATAATCTAGGATTGTGCTTTTAACGACGAAGAATTAGAAGAAATGTTCGACGAACCTACCATAATTATTGACTCGGAAAGCAACTACACAGTTCATTTAAAAAATAATAAATGAGGGTCAGCTAATTAGTTAGATGTTATTTTTATTATTATAATAAAAATTATCCTTATTTATAACATATCGCCGACGCGGCGAATCGCGGACATGCATTGATGCTATTTGCCGTAATTTGAAATACTTGAACTTTAATTAGTTAAATAATTTATATCTTATAGCAGGAGTCACCAAACTTTTTAGAAACGGGCCGAATTTAATTTTTATAAAACATGTTTTGAATATGTTCTTTCGAATGTTAAATTTTTAATATTTATTTAGAAGGATTGTGTTTGAAATTTTAAGGTCATCCGCCTTTTGATCACTGGGATAGGCCACAATTTTTATTATCTATAACAGCTGTTTTTATAGTTGCGAATGTTGAAGAATGTCATAAATAAAAAAAAAACAATTACGATATAACATCAATTTATTTATCAAAAATAAAACTAAATATCTTATCAATAAGAAAGTATTTGAAAAACATAAAACGTTATAATAGATACAGCAGATCAAAGCGCATAGTATCGGTTGAGGAAAAAACAATTGATTAAAACAGTGTAATAAATAAATGTTTTTTTAAATCGCGATCATTTTGCAGTAAATAATTAATAATTGCCGTCAAAAGTCGGCAAATACTAAACACACTTCTTCTTGTAAACTAGCCATAAAATATTTAGAATAAATAATTATGTATGCATTTGCTCTAAAACTTTCTCAAGATCTGTAAAATTTGTTTTTGTATTGCTACAGCTGTCAAATATCTAATCAAAAAAAATATTTAAAAAATCAAACCATTGTAAAAGTTACAGCCTATCAAATGCGTAGTGTTGGCTGGCGTATGATATGCGCGCCCTGGATATACACAAAGACGCCTTTGACGTAGAATCTATGACTCCCGTAGACAATGCGTTAATAAAAATAACTTCAAGAGGGAATTGGCCAAAATGTTTGACGTCTTATAATAAAATAAAAAAGAATTATTCATTAATTATTTATTTACGTAAAAAGCATGTAATTGATTATGAAGCAGTTTTATAAAGTTAAATCTAAAAACACCAGAGAGTCTTCCGATAATTAAAATCTACAACAGATTTATAAAAAAAGTCGAATGAATAGGATTATAAGTAATAGTGATGAATAATCTATTTTATTCAAATATTTTTAATAAGTACGCAAACATATATATTTAATATTGTTTATTAGAAAAAATAAAGGATATATTTCAACTTTGATATTTTTTGGAACGCACAACCAATTTTGTGTAAACTTTAAACCGTATTTAACACTGATTTGTAATACACGCGATTTATGTGAAACCATATGATTGTATTATACAAGGTCTGTTATATTATTAGTTTGTTATTTATTATTACAAGTATGTAATATTATTTATTATTATTATGCTAAGTATATAAATAGCTTTTACTCGTTTTACTATGGTATGTAGTACATTTGTATATGTAAATGTTTCGATTACATTGAATATCTAATGGAAATCTTCTATCTATCATTAGAAATATGTTTTAGAAAATGTCTTCAACACGATAACATAAACGATAGTTAAATCGTATCTTGCTAGATATTTTAAGTCTAAGTAGCATTTATAGCATAAAGCATAAAATACCATATTAGTCATATAGCTAATTTACCGAGTTAAAAACATATCTGAATATTGTGAAATATGTATAAAAAATAATATTTTTTAGCTTTTGCCGCGAAAAATATTTGCATAGCTAAATTGCCAGTTATATTGACAAAGAATAAAATTGAACTCTATTACTGTTTGAAAATATTCACTTTTTATCATGCAAATACTATACGTGATTAAATGTTAAAAAAAAAATTCGAAAAATTTTCCACTTTCATCAGCCTAGAGATAAATATTTTTTTATGTGTTGATTTATTTAATAAGAGAAATAATATTACCTATTATTAATTCATTAAAACTAATAAAAGAGCAGATGTATTTAATGCCTGATTACTATTTGTATGTATAATTTAATTTAACTTTTGATACATGCCGTTTTAATTAATAAGTCAATATTGCAATATAATGAAAAGCGAATTGTATTTTGTAGATTTTTGTTGCAAATTATTATATTTTAAATATTGTATAAATTTGTATCCTGTATTATTTTTCGATGAACGATTTAATCAAATTTTGATTTTAATTAATGACATAATGTATACCTCGCCACGACCATGTTTTATTGTGCGTTACTCGCGCGTAAAATTTAAATCACGAACAATCGCAAATTATGCTAATGCCTACTCGAGATCAACTTATGCGCACGCCACTGTATATAAATTTAGTACTGTGTACATATTGAGAAAATCTGAATTGTATATACACACACACGCCTCCGGGTTGGATGCTAATCTAATTTTAACGAGGAAGATTAGCATCGAACGTCAAGATAATCTCTATTACAATTATTGCCAAATTCCGAGTCTGTGTGACAATTTTTATAGTCTATGAATATAAAACGTATGCGCTGTAAATTGGCGGAATTAATTTGGAAATGTTCAGAGTTAGCCTTCAGCCAAAGCACATTTTGTCCTCGGGAAAAATGTGTTATTTTCCCTCATGACGTTACGAAACGCTTTTATCGTCAAAATTAAATATTTTCTACATTGCCTAAATATCAAATTAGAATCGTATATTTGCATATAAGAATTTAATTTATTATTCACAGAAATATTGTACGAATGAAAAAGAATATTATGTTACCATATTTATATCCTACGTTAGTTGTATTCTTCTATAATTTTCAACATGATGTAACGAATTAATTGAGCTGAACTAACTTCAACAATCAATCACTGCCTGCTCGTTAACAGAATACAAAAGGATATTATCTCGCGTAAAAAATATTACACAAAACGTACATATGAAAGATGTATATTAAAAAAACACATATTTGTGTTTATTAAATTTTTTATAAAATTTATTCTGGATTATGTCTGAAATAAACTTAAACGGTTTACTCTATCCTCGTCTCCTTGTTTCCATGGTGACGATGTGGGATTTGGGACGAATCTTCATTGATCTCAATTAGACTGATACCGAGAAGTTTCTTTACACGGCATGTATATATATATATTCAGATGGATATCCTTTGCAAAAAAACATTTTTTACCGTCGTATATCCTGTTTCAAAAGGATTTATTTCGCTAAATTTTTAGAGATCACATACAAAATCCGAGGTATCGGCCCCAAAGATAAACTACAAAGCATTGTTATAGATTCTGAAGTGGATCAGAGCGAGATGATCGGCAAGTAACAAACTTTCGCAGAAGGAAATTAGCCGAACAATACGGTGATTGTAAGAAGTTATCGCCTCTATACGTCTCCATCTCTCTCTCTCACTGTACCGCTCCGGCTCAATGTTGTAATAATTAAAGTTGCCGCAAACTTCTGACAATGTAACACTAATTTTCAAAATATTGCTCATTTAATATCCGAATACAATTTTCATGTCGAAATGTTGAAATTTCGCCCGAAACAAAGTCCTTCTATTAGATCGGCGAGAAAGTTACGTCGAATATAATCATATTCTGCGGAGCAATTGCGGTATATAGAGAATTTATCCAGCGTGAATACAAAATGAATGCGAGTATTTTAATTATGATCGTATTCAATAAATCAGCGCTTTTCAAATCGCGAAAACGGCGATTACATCTAGCGAAATACGTTTCACTGACAACTTTAATTTGTGCTAAACAAGGGAATATATTTATCGCACCGTAAATCTGCATCATATTTGACAAAGAATTCTATATTACTTCCACACAATAACACTCGGCACCCAAATTAAATAACGAAAATTTCACCATTAAACGACTGTAACACAGAGAAAATTGTTAAATAATTGGTATTTATATTTTATTTATCATTTTTATTTTAACTAAAAATTGTATAATAAGATTATTACAAGCAATGGTCTTAAAGCTTCCCTTCATCATGCTTTTAATAAGTGTCACATAGCCTTCCTTATGTTAAACAATTTTCCAATCACTATCTACTAGAGTCCCGTTTCATTTTTGTACATTTTTATTTCCCACAATTTACGTATAAAATATTAAAAATTTTAATACTTTAATGAAAAGAAAATTTTAATTTAGCCTTCTTTTAACACCGAACTAGTGGGCTGGAACGATTAAATCGCAAAAACCTTGCATATATTTATTTATCTGACTAAGATGGATGGATGGCATAAGAGAAAGATTCAATAAAGATTTTAAAGATGCAAGGAGAATGAGTCTCTCAAACTAATATTCTCCCCTCGACACCGGTTTATTATAATATATTTTTAGTTGGATTCAAATTTATATAAGTTGTTTTATAATTAATTAAATTTTATACGATAGGATAGATGGCATTAAATTGATTAATTCCAACGCGCCAAAGTATTGGGTTTCTTCCTCTTACCTACCCCGTGGCCAAGGTTATAAAGATTCCCTGAATTCATAGTCTTCGTCGGACACCTATTAAACTACTAACTTAAGACGATTTAAAAAATGTTCATACAAAGTTATAATACCCATGATTTTACGTATCATTAATAGCGCTCTATCAGTGCATACACTGATGTCCGTCAGTATATATTTTCTAGGCATAATTTTATCTTATCAAATATATTCTAATGATTTTAGACTGGCAAGTTTGAATGCGCCACTTATGATCTTTTAATACGCCACATTTGGGACAAACGTCTTAGATTGATACGGTACGAGGCTATAACTACTCTCAAAACTATATCTCTTTATACATTCTGGAAACAATGGCGAAAGCAAAACTTTACTTTTTCTTGATTTACGACACGTGTTCCACTACCTAAAACTATTATACTTCCTTAAAAAAAATAGAAGACGATAACACAAATTATAATTCAGACCTCTTTTGCCGAATTCCGTTAAAATCATTTCCAACTTAGCTTAAAATAATTTTAAAAACATAAACTTAAACTTCTTAACTGCCTTTAGCTTGGTTCTCTTCTTATCTATTTTTTATTTCTTAATATGATTTATCTTAGTATTTCGTATATAGATATTATTTTTATTTATTTTCTGTTTAAACACAGACAAAATTGTTAAATATAGAGTAAAATGGGCATTACTCTATATACTCGTATACTCTTTTGGTCATGACAGGTCTATTAGGTCACTGTACTCAACAAATCCCAAGCTGTGAAACCGTTGTATGGATAGTGACCCATTTTTAATA